>MDKI01172958.1:0-26035 GCA_005239505.1 Nicotiana paniculata | reverse complement strand
ATATATATATATATATATATATATATATATATATAT
The DNA here is from genome assembly GCA_005239505.1 of Nicotiana paniculata. NCBI lineage: Eukaryota > Viridiplantae > Streptophyta > Magnoliopsida > Solanales > Solanaceae > Nicotiana > Nicotiana paniculata. The sequence continues at coordinate 25,999 of MDKI01172958.1, read as the reverse complement.
ATATATATACATACATACATACATACTAACGTTACTTTTTAACTTAAAGGAAACTATAAAACTAAGAAAACTCAATATTTACACTATAGTTTAAATTATGCAAAAAAAAAAAAATATAATAGTTTACTTATTAAATTCTAATTAAAAGATTTTCCATATATATATATATAAAGAATGTGAGTATTATTATTATTTATTTATTTACTTTAATTAAATAAAATCTACTAAGTGTAAGATAAAAGTTTAAAACATCAATATTAGGCCTAAAAGGAATATTTCTACTAAAATAGTATAACATTTGAGTGTGGTCAAAAATTAGTTGTTCAGAGTAAGAACATATTTTGCAACAAAGCGCCACGTTCAAACTGGTTTTGGCTCACATAAATAAAATGCTTGACATTCTATTACAAAGTAAAACTTATGCTTCATTAAACACCAGTATGTTACAATATACAGAAGACATAAGAAACCTAAACAATGTTTGTGTATGCTAAAAATGGTATGTCCATAATTCCTTCTAACATGAGAACCACATTCCTCATAGAAGGGCGCAGATCAGGATTATCATGAATGCATAACAAACCAACCTTCACCATCCTCTCTAAGGACTTCACATCTACTTCCTCATCTCCCACTAGCTTTTTGAGATCATTTTCCACGAAGCATTTGTGTACCCAAGTAGGAAGAAAGATCTCATCCTCAGTTGAGACATTGACATCCATATTACTTCTACAGCATATGATCTCCAAGAGCATCACTCCATAGCTATAAACATCTACCTTGTCGGAGATCAATGCGCTATTCTGCAACTCTGGTGCCAAATACCCTCTTGTTTTGAGCTGAAGTTGGTTCCCTACTTGATTAGGAACCAGAAACTTTGCTAGCCCAAAATCAGAGATTTTAGCCGTCCACAAGTCATCTACAAGGATATTGTGTGGCTTTATGTTGCAGTGAATTATGCAAGTCTCACATTCTTCATGCAAATAAAGTATGCCCCTTGATATATCAAGTGCAAGCCTCATCCTTTGCTCCCAAGAAGGTCTTGTTTCAGAATTAAATAGGATATCTGCAAGTGATCCATTGCTCGTGTACTCGTATACAAGAATCTTTTCAGATCCCTCCAAGCAAAAACCAAGCAAATGAACCAAGTTTTTGTGACGAGCTTGCCCAATTGCTGTCATTTCTGCTTTAAACTCCCTTTCTGCTTCATCACCCATCTTCTCCAGTCGTTTTACAGCAATCGTTCTGTTACCTTCTAATAAAATTCCTTTATAAAGGTTTCCAAACGAACTATGCCTTATCTCTTCCTTGAAATGTTCAGTGGCTTTTTCAAGCTCGCTGTAAGAAAATGATCGGAGAGTGAACTCCTCGTTTGGCCCCAAATATGGATTTTCCAACAGTTTTTGATATTGGCCCTCATTCCTTCTGTAGAAAAGATAACTGCAAATTGCAACAACCGTAAGCAGAAATGCTACGGAGCCAAGAGCCAGGGATAGAATCAAGATTATCTCTTTCCGGCTTTTATTTCTATTCCCAGCTTTTCCAGGATAGGGAACAGTGTGACCTGGAATTTGGGAAATATTGTAGCTCTGCTTGACAAAAGCCTTGACAGACTGATCACTTGGATCAAGTGTTGAATAGATTAATGGAAGCTTGAATTTGCTGCAAACTCCATTCACATATTGAGTAGCCCAACAAGTACAATCCTCCAAGCAAGATTTTTTGCAATCCTGCTCGACGATTGAAAGCTGAGAAAATGGATATCCTCCAAGTTTCAAGTGTTGAATCATGGTGAGATTGGAGGCCAATAATGTAGAGTTGCTGCTTCCACAAGACTCTTCATAAACAAATCCCCGATAGCACCCTTGGAATTTCATTTCATGGTTGACATATAAAAATCCTGGTAAGCAAGAACAAGAACCTGTGCTGCTGCCATTTCTTGCAGTACAATAACTGTTTACACCACAGAATCCCCTGGCTTGGCATTGATTTTGTAGCGATGACCAATTGATTTCCAAGCTCGATTCATCTCTGCCTTCAAAACTGTGTGTATAAAGCCTAAAAATACCATCAGGATCAAGAGTAGCGCGATAAATCACCGTCTTATTTGGTGTTGGAGTTGAGGTATTTGCTATTTCATTCACTTGAAAACCAAAATGGTTAGAAGCATTTCTAAACAGTTGTCCTCTTGGAGTAAGACTCACAAAAACTGAATCAACATCACCAAATTCACCTCTACTTTGTAACATAAAAGCCCAGTAGGAAGCCTCAGGTCTATTTATGTAATTGGTTGGATATGCAACAAGGTTCCCATCAGCCTGCATACTCAAATAAAATCTCCCAATTGAATGATCAATTTCACTGACACTAGAGACAAGGCTGTGGCCTGATATTAGGCGTTGGCCAACGAGGAGGGTGTCAGTTGGATAATCAAAACTTTCCCAAACGACATCTGTATTATTATAGATAACAAAGTTACCAGAATCAAGCATGGAAGCTGAAGTAACTGGCTTTGGAGATTCAGCAATGACTTTCATGTTCTGGTTTGTCCATAGAATAAGTTTCCCTTGTTTTGTAAACTCGAGGTATCCATCCGAATGAACTGGAGGATCACCTCTACTAGCAGTCCAAACGATAGTTTTTTCGAACCATATTCCAACTTGAAATCCATTCCCATTTGAGTAAAAACCAAATGCAAAATGGCCTGAAGAAGATAGCCAATAACTCGGATTTCGGTTTGGATAAAGAATAGAACCTAAGGTTATTATGTTTGCTCCAACTTCAACAGCTGCAAATAGTATTGTAAGCATCAAGAACATCAAAGTAATTGATATATTAGCCATGGGAAAATAGAGTGTGAGATCCAATATTTCCTATACTTCTCGTATAAGGATATTTAATTTGACTAATATACGTAGTGGCATTTTCAATTTTAAATGATTTACTCGTTGATATAAATTTGGTAATAACTGAGTCAACTTCTTATTAAATTTTCCAAAAGTCTGTCTTATGTATTCCTATTTGATTTTTTCTACCTTCATTTGCGTGTTAGGTGGTTTAAGTTTGTCCTTTGCGCGTTGGATGGTTATATATGTTTTGATTTCATTAAATGAAAATTTCCCTCTTTCCCCTTTCCATGTTCTTTCTTTCGTTATAAAAAGAAGAAATAATTGCATCACTAAAACTCAGGGATTACGTAGGGCATGGTTTGACAGAACCAGCTACGATGATTTTTGCTGTTACAAAGGCCAGAAAATCGGACAAATTAGCAGAAAGCTACCAAATGCAAAACAAGTTCTTTTTTAGGGATTTTTTAACCTGGAAAGTATTGCAAACCATTTACCCTATTTTACTAAGTATCAAAACTAAATGTATCTTTTTAATAAATTATATACATTCCCACCTATTTTACTATGTTTTACTAAGTTTCAAAACTAAAGGCAAAATACATAAACAAACACTTAAAGTTGGCCCTAGATGTCTCTATCACACTCTAACTTATCATGTGACCATATACACACTTTATGTTTGATTTTATTGTACCAAGTAAACATATGTTGCTGACAGGGCAACTCGAGTGAGATACAAACGCTAGGCACCACGTTAGGTTAAATTTTTCTTAGTTGTAACGGCTAAAAACTGCAAAATTACTATTATACCCTTAATGAGTTCCGTTTTTTTATTTATCCCAATTCTCAAATTCCTAAACCTAAATCCCCATTCTTTCTCGTTCTTCCCCGAATTTTCCTACTTCTATCTTCCCTCTTTCTCTATTACGAAACACTATCAAAAATGGAAGGAACCTTGTATTGTCATTATGGTAAAAGGGCAGTACGGATGATTTCGTGATCACAAAATAATCCAGGTCGCAGGTAACTTGGATGCCAATATGGTCGAGCAAGTAATTTTTAAAGTTATTTTTGTGCCTATTTTGTTTATTCAAAATTGTTGGGCCAAGACTCCATCTTTATGGACCTTTCTTACTGTTTTACAGGAAGGGTGTAAGTATTTTAAGTGGTTTGAAGATGAATTTCCTGAACAAGCTAGGATTATAACTTGGGGATTTCTGAAGAGGATCAGAAAACACGACGAAGAAAAGGAGAAGATGAGGAGAAAGTACAAAATGTTGCTGGTCATAGTGATACTCGCTTGGATTGTTAGAGTGTGTAATATGCTATGTATGTTGAAATTTAGTTGGTTGAAGGAGCTCTTTTGTGTATTGTCAGTTATGTAAACCATTTACTCTTTTGAATGTTGTAATGTAAGAAACTTAAATGAATATAAGTTGAACCACATTTGGACTAATATTTCAGCAGTATTTTGACATGACTAATGTTCTCCTCAACCGCAGCTACAAGATACAAATACAAACTATACAATAAACTTTACCAAGGCAAATACAATCTGTAGAATAAACTGCAAATTTCGTTGCTCAAACCAAGGCTATAGTCACAAAATAAAATGACAAACATACATCTGAAACATTGTTTTAATAGCAAATAACTAAAACTGCAGTTTTAGGTTCTGGAAAAACAAATTAGACAAAACACTTGAACAAAATATGTAAAGTGAAATTTTCCCTAATGAGCCTTTTTCTTCTTCATTTGCATCTCTTTTTGTTGTTGAAGTTAGTTTCCAGTAATAGCAGATTTTACCTTCCATTTCAATCCAGATGGCTTGAATCCAAGATCAATATTAGTAAGTAATACATTCTTTAATTGTCTTCCACTAGAGATGACTCTTTCATTTTGTGTTCCAGGCTATAAATTTGGAGTGATATCTATTAGGCGATCTATTAACAACTTATGAAATAGCTATCATATAGAAATGTGAAAAAGCTTACATTAAGAACTTGTCTTCCAGATTGTGTATCTGTGTAAATGCCAAATCCTAGTTCTCTTGTTCTTTTTTTTCCAACAGTAGCAGAAACAGATTTAGTAGCAGCATGAAGAGAAGCAGCAGTAGCAAATCCAGCAGGTGCACTGGTTGTTGTAGTTGTTGAACTAGAACCTTCCCCGTCCCTCTTCCTAAACCAGTGCCCCTTCCTATACCATCTCCCCTTCCCTTTCCTCTACCAACTCCTATTCCTAGTCCTCTCCCTCTGCCTCTCCCAGTAGAAGTATTATTTCTAAATCCTGTAGTATTTTGACATAAAGAAGAAGGAACACTAGAATGTTGGGTACTAGGTTGTCTCATTGGCATTGCTTCAGTAGTTGTACTAGATTGTTGAGTAATAGGTTGACTGTATAGTGTTGCTTCAGTTGTTGTTCTTGGTCTTTCTTGAGGCTATAAGTAACAAAACAAAGTTTAGAACACAAAGGTTAACAAGTAAGTATATTAATGAAAATAACAAAGTACATACCCCTGATTTGCATCCTTTTTCGTTGTGGCCAATTTGGTGGTAGTTAGAACATATCATTGTCGCGCCTCCTTTTTCTCGCGAAATCGGGTTTCAACATTTGACAACTCCTTTTGAGAGAAGGTAAAAGGAATTGGTTATTGGAGAGTGTCCACCTAACGGACTGAGGTGTGTTAGGGCGCCTATAGCAAATAACTCAGATTATACTAGTTTGCATCACCAGATATCGGGTAAGGGCTCAAATTACCTCGATGGGAAGGTGTTAGGCATCCCTCGAGGTCCACAACGGTGGGTCCCGGACAAACTTAACTTATGTGAATTAGTCTAATAAAGAACGAAGGAATTATCTAATAAGAATGTGGGGTCCTAAGTTTTTTAGCGTATAGGATCACCCCGTACAACATAAATAATACTTCGCAACTCCCCCTAGACGGGGGTGTTACTCATATTATTCAGCGGACACTAACTATCATCTCCTGCTACCCGATTACTATCTTTAAGTTTTTACCTAAAGCGCTCTAATCTATTCTAACTCGTGTCCTATGCGTGCACTACCCGTCCCTTACCTATGGTCCTGGAGGTATTGGGACCTCTATTTTTGGATGGTTCTAGACTCAAATTAGGTTGCTCAAAATTGTAAAACTAAGAGATATGCAAAATATATTGGACTTTTCATATAAATTAGATAAAGGCTCAATTTAACCCCCAAACATAAGGCAGCAAATGCACGCAAAAGATGTTGGCATATTGACAGTTAAGGACATTGGATCCTATAGACATGAGTTCTATGTTATTCTGAATTTTAAACATGCTGAAAAATTATGCAAAGTATCTCTAGGTAATTTAGTAATGTAAACGTGCTGACAGTAATTCGTAAGTGACTATGTAATTTCCTACCGATTTCAATTAAAGTGTTTGAACCTATAGGCAGGTTATCTGAGTGATTTAATCGACAGTTGACAACAGAAAAGCTCAGAATTATTACTTACTCATATAGGCATGCTTTCTAGTGGTAATTAACAAGGCATTAGGAAGATTCCAGTTTAAGCATTCAGCACAGACGATAATTACCCCTATGAGCGTGAGTTCTACCTTTGAAACTGCCATTATAGACATGCATATTTGCTACGCGAATGTGACAATTAATTAAAACCTATAGCCATGATTTTTACAGAAGCAGATTTGAATATGCTGTAAGTTGAACTTGATTATTGTATTTCCTATAGGCATGGTATCTAATCATGCAATGGCAAACTTAAACACTTAGACAAGCTTTCAGCAAAATATTTATGGGCGTAAAGTAAAACCTATAGGCATGTTATCTAACATATAATAGCAGAAAGTCCTATGGGCATGTTATCTAACATATAATAGCAGAAAACCTATAGGCATGTTATCTAACATAAAATAGCAAAAGACCTATAGGCATGTTATCTAACATATAATAGCAAAAGACCTATAAGCATGTTATCTACCCCTTTCATACAGGATATCAAATATGCCCATTTCCCAAATTTATTATCACCCCCAATTGTATTTACAAATAATTATTACAGACCAAAATAGGATAAATTACAAAATATAAATACTATAGGAAGCCTGCAACAGGCCCAAATACATCTGGATAGGCCAGGCCCTTCAATCCATAATATCTCCAAAAACCAGTGTTCATAGAGCTCGATAGTGACTGATTCACGTCTGTTTCATACCAAGCCCAATTCCCTAGTGTGTCAGAGTTCCCAAGGGCTTCACGAACCCCGGGCAGTGCTAACACTAGAGAGGAATAATCAGAATCAATTTCAAGGAAAGTTATGGACAAAATCTTGGCGTGCCAGAGTTCACGAGGGTCTCATATGAACCCTGAGGAATAATCAGAATCAATTTCAAGGAAAGTTATGGACAAAATCCTGGCGTGCCAGAGTTCACGAGGGTCTCATATGAACCCTGAGCAGTGCTCACACCAGGAAGGCCAGGACATTAGTTAGACTACTTTGGCTTTCAACTAGAAATGAATTAGGATTCAAAAGAGTGCAGGACAGGATTAGGAAGCATACTTAGGGAATAGAATCACACATAGCACAGAGACAGACACTTTGAAACTAAGAAGATTTGAAACACAAAAGTTTGAAGATTAATAAAGTCATAAACTGATAAGGACCAATTCATGAGCATGCTTCATAAAAGACAATACAGAACTCAGACTAGGATAAGTCATACAAAAGAAATTCAATGATCAGTCATGAGTCAGTAAGCACGTTAGTTATCAATAAGCATTAACCAAGAAGTTATAGCATAGTGAGTGCAAAATCAAATAAATAACATGATAACAGATTTAGCAACAAACTTAATGAGTTTACATGGTGAACTAGTGTCAAAACTTACTTAATACCAAATGGCAGTCTTAAGTTACACATAATTAAACAGATTTTGTCCATTAATCTACTGAGTTAAAAACCTCTAGAATACAGAAAGCAACTAGTCTAATAACAATAGTATATCGAACAAGTGACACAGTAGAGAAGTTTCAACAACTTACTTAGTTCATATGAAACAGAAAGAGGTTTAGCAATGCAGCAATGATCAACAACAGCAAACGATAGAAGATTTCTTGCCTTGGCTTCCATCCGTCCAGGAATCAAAGCAGAATAAGAACAGTATATAGTTTTATTAGTGAGAAATACTCGAGTTCTAAGTCTTGTCTGAGGGGAAAGGGGAGAGGGTTTAAATAGCATTAGACTAGAGCACATAAACAAGAAAATAATCAATCAAAGAAAGCATCTAATTAATTAAGAAAAGAAAACTCAGAAAATTATTTAAGGTAAGCACGAAGTAATAGTACATAGACGCGTAAAACATAGATTTTAACATAGTAATTAGGGAATCAAACAAGTTTTGGGAATCAAAGACTCCTAAATTTAGGGTACGTGAAACAATTAACGGCAAGAGTCATAAAACATATAGATAGAATCAACGAAGGAATTAAAGAATCGAAAATCCTAATTTATAGGGTAAGTAAAATTAGTCAAAAATATCAAAGGAATAAGATGCATAGAGACAGATAAAAAACAACATTAATGATTGAACCAGATTTGGTTCGATTTTTTCAAGAATCAAAACCCTAATTTTAGGGTAAAAAATTAATCAGAAATATCTCCGAAAATTCATAATAGAGATGCACATAGATGAATATACGAAAACAGTAAACAAAAATATTTAAAACAAATAGAGAACCACAACAGATCTGAACCCTAATTTTAGGGTAAGTAAAGAATCGATAAATATCTCAGAGATTCATACCATAAAGAGACGAAAATGAACATAAATGGAAAGAAGTAAATGTCTGAACCAGATTGGGTTCGAAATAAAGGACTTTGCTTTCCATGGTAGGCAAGTAACTATGTAACACCATAAACGGATAGACAATAGCGGGAAGGGTTTAATAAGGTAAGAGAATCGATGATTGACTCCATATCTGGGTTGGAATCGAAGGGGAAATAGGGTTACGGCGCTACGGCTTCAGAAGAGGAGAAGAAGAGAGATTTTGAGGGTAGAGGTGTGTAGGGAAATGAGGGATTAGGGTTAGGCTGGTTAAGAAAAAGGTAAGGGTGAACAGGGGTCGTTGATCTTGAGAGATCAACTGCTAGGATTGAAAAGAGATTTGGGTCGGGTGTAGGAACGCGTACCGGTTGGGTATTGGGTATTGGGTTAGGGGTTATTTGGTTTGGGCTAGAACGGACTGGGCTAGGTTTTGGGTAATTGGGCTGGGGTTGGTCCGAAAATGTTAAAAAAAAAGGCTCTTATTAAAATACCCAATTCACTTAATAAATAATTTGTAAAAATAATAAATAAATAGTAAAAATATTAGTTGTGCATAAAAATTGTTAATAATAGTTATTTAACACTATAAAAATATGAAAAGTTATTTTTTTGCATAAATAAAGTAATTATAAGTATATACGGCCTATTATTGCAAAATGTGCAATTTTAATCTTTAAAAATGTAAATTTAATTATAACAAATGCACCAAAATATTTAAACCTAGTATGAATGTAAATGATGAAGTTAGATGACAAAAATCATCGTAAAATAATTTATGATGCAATTAATGATTATTTATCTTATAAAATATAGGAATAAATTGATTTAAAAATATTTAAAATTATAGAAAATTAGGAAAAAAGCTTGTATGTATTTACAAATCAAATGATGATGGCATATGTGCTATTCTGAAAGTATATATGTATATTTAAAAAATATGAGGAAAAAATTGGGTACCAACAGCTGCCCCTCTTTACCCGGGAAGGATGAAAGAGTTGCCGGGTAAAGAAATGATGACCGATTTTGACCGAATGGAGTGATTTGAAAGATATGGGCCGCATTCTGGCTTTAGAGCTGCCTACATATCCCTGATTTTACAGGAATCAGGTCATGTGTAATTCTGGATCCAACGGTGGAATGAACTAGTGGAGTTATTTGTAAGAGCGGACAAAACATTCCGAATGCGATCAATTGGGATTTGAAAATGGTTATGGGTAAGTGAGACTGAGTAACAGATGATGATCGGTTACGTTTGAAATAATTGGAGGGTATGTGCATCGAGTGAGAACAAGAGGAAAGATTGCTCCCGTTAGCATAACGGTTACCTTCCGGATTGCCTGCAAACTCAAAACACAATATGCGCATATAGATTTTTCGTAAATTTAAACATGATGCAAATTACCTTTGGACAATGAATATTGTCTTTGGATGGTGCGGATGACGTCCTTAGACCATGATGTCCCGGGCCATGAGTTGCGCGGTAAAGGATTCGCAGGCCATGAAAATGATGTTCTCGGGCTATGAAGATGGTGCCTTCGAACCATGATGCCTTTGAATAATGATGTTTAGGATTGAGAGATCCTTAGGACATGGCATGATGTCTTCCGGCTATGAGGATGATGCTTCGGACTATGACGCCTTTGGACAAATTGGCTATATATCAGCCCATGAGATGCAAAGACATGATGCTTGAGATAAAACAAGACAAAGCTTAGTCTTGTGTAGGGTTGAGGGCAGAGCTTAGCCCCGAAATAAGAGAATAGAGAAACATTTTTGTTATGAAAAGGGAGATAATGCTTAGTCTCGTGCGAGGAAGGCATATCTTAGCCTTATGCAAATAAAGAGGCAGGGCTTAGCCTCATGCAGGATTTGAGACAGTGCTTAGTCTCATGCAAATGGAAGGCAGTGCTTAGCCTTATGCAAATAAAGAGGCAGGGCTTAGCCTCATGCAGGATTTGAGACAGTGCTTAGTCTCATGCAAATGGAAGGCAGTGCTTAGCCTTATGCAAATAAAGAGGCAGGGCTTAGCCTCATGCAAGAATTGGGATAGTGCTTGGTCTTATGCAAGGGGAAGACAGATCTTAGCTTTATGCAGATAGAGAGGCAGGGCTTAGCCTCATGGAAGGAGAAAGCAATGCTTAGCCTTATGAAAATAGAGAGGCAAGGCTTAGCCTCATGTAAGATTCGAGACATTGCTTAGTCTCATGCAAGGAGAAGGAAATGCTTAGCCTTATGCAAATAGAGAGGCATGGCTTAGCCTCATGCAAGATTCGAGACAGTGCTTAGTCTCATGCAAAGAGAAGGAAATTCTTATCCATATGCAAATGAGGAGGCAGGGCTTAGCCTCATGCAAGATTCGAGACAGTTCTTAGTCTCATACAAGGATAAGGCAATGCTTAGCCTTATGAAAATAGAGAGGCAGGGCTTAGCCTCATGCAAGATTTGAGACGGTGCTTAGTCTCATGCAAGGAGAAGACAATGCTTAGCCTTATGCAAATAGAAAGGCACGACTTAGCCTCATGCAAGATTGAGACAGTTCTTACTCTCATGCAAATGGACGAGTAGAAAATAAGAGTGAAGTATTCTTAGCTAGAGACATATTTATGTCCGGCGTTCTGTTGTTGCGACTATACTTATGGCGATGACCTCTTCCTGCATCCAAAGAAAATCTGTGAGTTTTGCGGGGGAGGTTGGTTCGTGACTTTGTCTGCTTGCTTTGCTCCACTCTGCCCGAGGGTTCTATTTGAGTTACCATGGGTAGAATTTGGCTAAAAATAAAGTTTTTCAAAAGTATGCGTCTATGGTTTTCAAAACATAGTAATATGCAGATTAAGAAATCAATTAGATGAACCAGTGACTGTGACGTTATCAGAGACATTATGACCTCCTTGATATAGAATTTTGAGGGTCCTCCTCAAAATTTTCCCCCAGTTATCTAAATGATCTTCTGGCTGCTCTGCATGCAATGTCGTTGGCTGAACTTGCTTCGAAATTTTGAGGGTCCTCATCAAAATTCTACCCCAGTTTCTGATTATGGGGAAAAATTGAAATTTTTATTGAATTGTGACCGAACCCACATGGTTGCCTACGTATCCCCTCTTCAATCCTTTCCCAGAGTTTGATGATGTCGGAGTATTTGTGATTCTCTATAACCATTAACCTCTCATAATATTGTGGATCCTGGGACCTGACGAAGAATTTGTTCATTTGCTCTTCTTTCAATGCCGGCCTAACCTTTGCAGCTTCTGACCTCCATTGAGTAGCATACTCACGGAAAATCTCCGTTGGTTTCTTCTTGAGCTTCTGTATGTAGAAGACGTCTGGTGCATTTTCTATATTGAACTTGAATCAATCCATGAAGTATGATTCCATGCTTACCCAATTAATCCACTTCTTGGGATTTTGACTGATATACAAAGATAGGGCGTCTCCAGTGAGACTTATCATGAACAGCTTCATGCGAATCCTTTCATCCTTCCCAAATCCCACGAGCTTGTCACAATATGTCCTCAAATGTACTTTCGGGTCACCTGTTCCATCAAACATCTCGAACTTAGGATGTTTGTAACCCTCCGGTAATTCTACGTCTGGCTGAATACATAGATCCTCATAATTCAGACCTCCAATCCCTTTGCCTCCTTCAACACCCTGGACTCGGATTATGAGCTTCTTGAGCTCCTCTGCCATATTCTTGATGATCAGGTCCTTCTCGGTAGATTCTGGTATGTATGAGGTTGGTTGAGTGGAGTTGGGTAAGGTTTCTACATTTATAAGATTATTTTGGTGGATGCCGGGGGTTTGAATGTAATGATAATCATTAGTTGAATTTTGCAAATCGGGGATAGTTTATGGGGTATGTTGAGGAGTATGGAAAGTGGTGGTTTGCGCGTATTGAGTCGGGAGATGTTGATTTTGAGGAGGGGTTGGTACTGGTAGAGGATTGGGATTTTGGGGAGGTGTTGCATATTGATAGGGTGTGGGAGGATTTTGCGGACATTAGATTGGTGTGTTTTGAGGAGGTACTGGGTTTTGAGTGTTTTGCTGGTTGATGTCTGGGACATTTAAGGTGAGGGAGAGGTTTGCCAAGTTGTAGACCTGCTCAAGCTCCCCTTGCAATTCTAGTATCTTCTTCTCCAACCGTAAGACCAAATCATTCTGTGCCAGAGTACTCCGACCGTCTGAAGTCTCAACATTCTCTGCATGTGTGGCGTTGTCATTCCTGAAACCACTCATATCATCCATTTTAGCTTTTCCCTTATTTCTTGGATCACTTGGAGGAGGAGTGGTGGAGAGCCTCTAGATCTGGTGTGATATGCTGATGATGCCAGTATGTGCGAACCAACCTTAGGGGATGGGAATAATAATAAAAAGAAAAACAAAAAGGTAAACAAGTCAGTAAGGATTCTGAAAAGGTATTTGCAGTATTTAAATATGTATTTCGGAAATATAAATGCGCGTCCTAATTTGGGACCCTCGTTGTGCCCGAGGTAGTCCTAGCGACATGTAGATTTGGAGAAATTTAATGCTGATAACTGCCTCATTTCATTAATATAGTAAATAAGACGAACCTAAAGAAACAATAAGTAAATGAGTCACTACTGGCATTTGCCTTATTACATTCGAATTCTAAAGCGAGTCTAAAAAAACAAATAATACCAATCTACTTGGTCCCAGAGGGACCTTCTCCAAGCTTGGCCTTCTTGGCTCCGTCAATCAGATTCCCTAGGTCGTGCATGTTCAGCAGTAGATACGCCCTTGCTAGGTGTCCTCCTACATTTCCCTCTACATTCTGACAATCCACGACCCTTTTCATCATCTTCCCTTCAAGCTCCATCAGACCCTGCTCTAAATACTCCAACCTTTCTGTTGACTTTGGAGCCATTTCCCTCCACTCATTAATTGACTCCATGTCAATCTTGTGTTGTTCCAAATGCCTGGCCTTGAACTCGAGGACTCTTTTGTGTAGCCTCTTATACTTCACCTTTGCTTCAGCAGCTTCATCTATGACCCTGTTTCCTTGACCAACCCCTGGCTCGACTATTCCTGCTATGATATCATCCAACCATGATGGGCAGAAGAACACATGGCATGTGTGGTATTGATATGGCTCGATGGTATCCTTTTCCACAATAATCTTCAAATACCACATATGTTGGGTCTCACATTTGTATGGAATGGCATTGTCTTGAAAACCTGCTTTGTAATGACCCATTTTGGAGACTCGCGGTATGACTTGTTTTCTACCAGCTTGTCTCATGACCCTAATAGGAACATAGAGATATATTCCCCTTAACCCAATCGACACCAAATGCGGAACATTCCTATATCTGATGATGAATTCGTTAGTAGGGAACCACTCGAACATCCAGTGAATCTTGTCCTCAGTCAGATTGTTGAAAAATTGTACTCATTCTATAGCATTCTCTGGTTGTGCAAACTTGTCTGGGATGAAGGTCATTCTTTTCGGATGGTGGAAAGCTATGTGGTCATTCCATGGTCTTCGTGGGAATTCTTGGCGATATTGGCCTCTCTGAAGATGTTCCAACAACCAAATCTGCAGCAGCAAGTTACAACCCTCAAAATGTTTGAACCCCTTCTTGCAACGATCCAGAGCTCGGTACATTTCTGCTACAATCATTGGAACAATAGTATATGTTTATCCTTCAATCTCTTCCATTAAAGCTTTGGTTACCATGGCCAAACTGGTGTGAATCCTGTCCCCTTGGCTTGGAAACACTATCATACCCAGAAAACAGAATGAATACGAAAACCCTACCATGAGTCCAACCCAGGGAGGTGATGGAGAATTCGTCATGAAAAATGTGATAAAATTTGCTGTGTCCATATCGTTCGTAGAGGAAGTCAAAGGGTACGTAGGACTTATTCAAGCATTCCAAGTCATCATTCTTTCTCAGACCCATCACTTTTAGAAACCCCCTAGGAGTGCAATTTTTTGGAACCAACCAACAGGGACTATCCCAAGGTAATCCAGCGAATCCTCCTATTTCCTCCAAGAGAAGAGTCATTTCTGTATTGCCAAAACGAAATACAGCCCTTTCTCCGTCCCAGAACATGGTAGCAGCCTCGATCAGCATGTTATTGGTCGGATGTCTAATAAGGAGGGTAAGTTTCCAAGAACCCTTTTCACGTGATTTTGTCGCTTGGCAAAAGGTTTTCCCAGCAATAACGGTGGTATATTTCGGACTATGCCGAACCTGGGGAATTCGTACCTCATTTTCTGCAAAATAAACAAGGTTAGACCTTTTCCCGCTCTGGATTCGACTACTTACACATTAACAATTAACATATCAGCATTTTTTTTTTCAAATAATACACATATTGTGATTGTTCCTGTTGGGATTATGGAAATCGCGGTGGGCTTTGGACAAGACTTTCTTATAAGGTTATTATGCGGACAACACATTAACCTATGTTAGGTTTGATCATGATGCATGTACAGTTATTGTCAGAGTAAGGTTTCTATAACAGTCTAGACTGGTATCCCCAAGCGGACAACTTGAGAGAGAAAGGCACGGAACCGTCGACTGCACCACTAACGACTAGTTTTACCGTAAATAAGCCTTTCCAAATTCAACCTATATAGGAAGAGCACGGACACTCATCAAGTGCCACTATGGTATTAATTATGCACGAGTGGAATATGATATTGAGCATGTATTTATGCAAAAGGAAAATAACACGTTGTCAAGTATTTGCACAATGAAAATGGTAAAATGCGGTATTGAATAATTGTAAAGTCAGGAAAGAAAGAAAACAAAGGGAGGAGTTAGTTTCCATAATGAAAAAGCGATAAAAATAGGAAAGAGCGAATTTAGTAAGTATAATGTTGCAGTCAAACTAAACGAAGGACGACAAATAAGTTCACATAAAGGGAAAATGGGAAAGGGATGTACAAGTATTGGCAGAATAATAAAGACACGCTCACTGAAAAAGAATAATTCACAAAACAAGTCCGTTATGGTAAGAGCCTAGAGATATCCCCAGCAGAGTCGTCATGTTGTCGCGCCCCCTTTTTCTCGCGAAATCGTGTTTTGACATTTGACAACTCCTTTTGAGAGAAGGGAAAAGGAATTGGTTGTTGGAGAGTCGCCACCTAATGGATTAAGGTGCGTTAGGGAACCTATAGCAAATAACTCAGATTATACCAGTTTGCACACCAGAGATCGGGTAAGGGCTCAAATTACCTCGAGGGGAAGATGTTAGGCACCCCTCAAGCTCCACAACGGTGGGTACCAGCCGAACTTAACTAATGTGAATTAGTCTAATAAAGAAAGTGAAGGAATTATCTAATAGGGATGGGGGATCCTAAGTGTTTTAGCAACATAAATAATACTTTGTAACTCCCCCTAGACGGGGGTGCTACTCATATTGTTCAGCGGGCACAGACTATCATCTTTTGCTACCCGATTACAATCTTTAAGTTTTTACCTAAAGCGCTCTAATCAATTCTAACTCGTTTCCTATGCGTGCACTACCCATCCCTTACCTATGGTCCTGGAGGCATTGGGACCTCTATTTTTTTTTATGGTTCTAGACTCAACTTAGGTTGCTCAAAATTATAAAACTAAGCGACATGCAAAACATATTGGACTTTTCATACAAAACAGATAAAGGCTCAATTTAACCCCTACACATAAGGTAGAAAATGCACGCAAAACATGTTGGCGTATTGACAGTTTTGACAGCTAAGGACATTGGATCCTATAGACATGATTTCTACGTGATTCTAGATTTTAAACACGTTGACAGTTTATGCAAAGTATCTCTAGGTAATTCTGTAATGTAAATGTGCTGACAGTAATTCCTAAGTGATTCTCTAATTGCCTACCGATTTCAATTAAGGCGTTTGAACCTGTATGCAGGTTATTTAAGTGATTTAATTGACAGTTGACAACAAAAAAGCTCAGAATTACTACCTACTCTTATAGGAAAGCTTTCTAGTGGTAATTAACATGGCATTAGGCAGATTCTAGTTTTAGCATTCAGCACAGTCGATAATTACCCCTATGAACGTGAGTTCTACCTTTGAAACTGCTAGTATAGACATGCATATTATCTAGGCGAATGTGACAATTAATTAAAACCTAAAGCCATGATTTCTATAGAAGCAGATTTGAATATGCTGTAAGTTGAACTTGATTATTGTATTTCCTATAGGCATGGTATCTAATCATGCAATGGCAAACATAAACACTTAGACAAGCTTTCAGCAAAATATTTCTGGGCGTAAAGTAAAACCTATAGGCATGTTATCTAACATATAATAGCAGAAAGACCTATGGGCATGTTATCTAACATATAATAGCAGAAAGTCCTATGGGCATGTTATTTAACATATAATAGCAGAAGACCTATAGGCATGTTATCTAACATATAATAGCAAAATACATATAGTCATGTTATCTAACATATAATAGCAAAAGACCTATGTGCATGCTATCTACCCCTTTCATACAGGATATCAAATAAGCCCATTTCCCAATTTTATTATCACCCCCAACTGTATTTACAAAGAATTATTACAGACCAGAATCAAATAAATTACAAGAATATATAGACTATAGGAAGCCTGCAGCAGACCCAAATACATCTGGATAGGTCAGGCCCTTCAATCCACAATAACTCCAAAAACTAGTGTTCACAGAGCTCAGTAGTGACTGATTCACCTTTGTTTCATACCAAGCCCAATTCCCTAGTGTGTCAGAGTTCCCAAGGGCTTCGCGAACCCTGGGAAGTTCTCACACTAGAGAGAAATAATGAGAATCAATTTCAAGGAAAGCTATGGACCAAATCCTGGTGTGTCAGAGTTCACGAGGGTCTCATAGGAACCCTGAGCAGTGCTCATAACAGGAAGGCCATGACAGTACTTAGATTACTTTGGCTTTCAACCAACAAAGAATTAGGATTCATAAGAGTGCATGACAGGACTAGGAAGCATATTAGGGAATAGAATCACACATAGCATAGATACAGACACTTTGACATAGCACAGAGACAGACACTTTGAAACTAAGAAGATTTGAAAAAAAAAAGTTTGAAGAATAAGAAAGTCATAAACTGATAAGGATTAATTCATGAGCATGCTTCGCAAAAGACAGTATATAACTCAGATTAGGATAAGTCATACAAAAGAAATTCATTGATCAATCATGAGTCAGTAAGAACATTAGTTATCAGTAAGCATTAACCAAGAGGATATAGCATGGTGAGCACAGAATCAAATAAATAACATGATACCAGATTTAGCAACAAACTTAATGAGTTTACATGGTGAACTAGTGTCAAAACCTACTTAATACCAAATGACAGTCTTAAGTTACACATAATTAAACAGATTTTATCCATTAATCTACTGAGTTAAACACGCCTAGAATACAGAAAGCAACTAGTCTAATAACAACAATGTATCGAACAAGTGACATAGTAGAGAAGTTTCAACAACTTACTTAGTTCAGATGAAACAGAAAGAGGTTCAGCAATGCAACAATGATCAATAGCAACAAACGATAGAAGATTTCTGGCCTTGGCTTCCATCCGGCCATGAATCAAAGCAGAATAAGAACAGTATATAGTTTTATTAGTGAGAAATACTCGAGTTCTAAGTCTTGTCTGAGGGGAAAGGGGAGAGGGTTTAAATAGCACTAGACTAGAGCACATAAACATGGAAATAATCAATCAAAGAAAGCACTAATTAATTAAGGAAAGATAACTCAGAACATTATTTAAGGTAAGCACGAAGTAATAGTACATAGACGCGTAAAACAGAGATTTTAACACAGTAATTAGGAAATCAAACAAGTTTGGGGAATCAAAGACTCCTTAGTTTAGGGTAAGTGAAACAATTAACGGCTCATAAAGCAGATAGACAGAATCAACGAAGGAATTAAAGAATCGAAAACCCTAATTTATAGGGTAAGTAAAATTAGGTAGAAATATCAAAGAAATAAGATGCAAAGAGACGAATAAACAACAACATTAAATATTGAACCAGATTTGGTTCGATTTTTTCAAGAATCAAAACCCTAATTTTAGTGTAAAAAATTAATCAGAAATATCTCCGAAAATTTATAATAGAGATGCACATAGATGAATATACGAAAACAGTAAAGAAAAATATTTAACAAAAATAAAGAACCACAACAGATCTGACAAGATCTGAACCCTAATTTTAGGGTAAGTAAAGAATCGAGAAAGATCTCAGAGATTCATACCATAAAGAGACGAAAATGAACATAGACGGAAAGAAGTAAAGGTCCGAACCAGATTTGATTTGAAATTAAAGGGATTTTCTTGCCATGTTAAGCAAGCAATTATGTAACACCATAAACGGTTAACCAATAGTAGGAAAGGGTTAATAAGGTAAGGGAATCGATGATTGACTCCATATCTAGGTTGAAATTGAAGGGGAAATGGGGTTACTACGCTAGGGCTTCAGAAGAGGAGAAGAAGAGAGAGTTTGAGGGCAGCGATGTTTAGGGAAATGAGGGATTAGGGTTAGGGTGGTTAATTAAAAAAGAGAAGAGTGAATGGGGGCCGTTGATCTTGAGATATCAACGACCAGGGTTGAAAAGAGATTTGGGTCGAGCGTAGGAACGGGTACCGGTTGGGTATTGGGTTAGGGGTTATTTGGTCTAGGCTAGGTTTTGGGTAATTAGGCTGGGGTTTGTCCGAAAATGTAAAAAAAAAGGCTCTTATTTAAATACCCAATTCAATTAATAAATAATTTGTAAAAAATAATAAATAAATAAGAAAAATATTATTTGTGCATAAAAATCGTTAATAACAGTTATTTAACACTATAAAAATATGAAAAGTTATTTTTTTACACATAAATAAAGTAATATAAGTATATACGGGCTATTATTGCAAAATATGCAATTTTAATCTTTAAAAATGCAAATATAATTATAACAAATGCACCAAAATATTTAAACCTAGTATGGATGTAAATGATGAAGTTAGATGATAAAAATCATCGTAAAATAATTTGTGATGTAATTCAAGATTATTTATCTTATAAAATATAGGAATAAATTGATTTAAAAATCTTTAAAATTATAGAAAATTAGGAAAAAAGCTTGTATGTGTTTACAAATCAAATGATGATGCATATGCTATTTTGAAAGTATATGTATATTAAAAAAATATGAGAGAAAAATTGAGTATCAACAATCATTTTGGCTCCTTTCTTTTTTCTTAACTTCAAGTGGCTCGACTGCTGGGTTTTTTTATTCAAGCCACATCTTCATATTGGAAATTAGTTGAATAAAGTAATTTTAAGCATTCAAGTATGTATCTTTTCTATACCAACACTCAATATAATCTTCTGGATCTTCCCCAATATAAAATAATGCACAAACTACATGGGCACAAGGGATACCCCTCAACTGCCACAGTCTGCAACTACATGTTTTCCTAACCATGTCAACAGTGAACCCATATTCCCCTTCTTCAATTTCAAAGCCAGTATCAACATTTCACATCACTTTTAATCTCCTACAAACTTCTTTATTTTCTTCTAAAGCTAATCTTGCCATGAGTGAAATGTCATTGCTCCAAGTTTCAGCAAATTTGATCATATCCCCATGTCTATTCATTATCTTATGTCTAATATCTTCAAGCATATTAATTACTTATTTATGCTTAGGACCCGCAATTCAAGAGTTAAATTTCTCACACATGTTATTTTTAACACCATCACACCTAACAGTTTCACTAAAATAAGCCCTACAATAGTACTCTTTATTATAACTAAGTAGTCATTCACAAATGTTATGCCCAAGTTTATTCAAGTGTTCAAATTCTTCTTTCAGTTTTACCTCCAAACTAGCCTTAGCACATCTCCAGAAAGCTTTTCTTCTTGCTTCACCTCTCCATGTTTTTTGCCGGTTTGCCCAAATATGTTGCACACATCCTACTTTCAGAATTAGGAAGTAATTCTTGAACAGCTGGAGCAAGACCCTTTTAGAAATGAAACAACATAAATGAAATAAGCAACATAAATCATGTTTAAGCAACAGAAATGATATAAGCAACAACAAGCATGTTTAGTATAGTACCTTTTGCATGTCAGACATTATTGTTAATCCATCTTCTAGACCAAGCTCCAAATCTTGAATGTGATGACTTAATAACCAACTCCAAGAATTTTTAGTTTCTTGGTCAATAATTGTCCAAGCTATTGGGTACATTTGGTGATTCTCATTCTTTCCAATAGCAACTGACAGTTCACCTTTGCAAGCCCCCTTCACCAACCCTATGATCCTCCTAAAACCTTCTAACCATCCCTTCTTCAATGCATCAAAACAGAGATAAAAATACTTGAACAAATATTTTCCCAAGTTGTATCTCATTATCAATTCTGATCCAACAAGAAGTCCCAGGATTTGTACTCTTAATCATATCAGTATGGTCCAGCGGCCTAGAAAACTCAAGAGCCCAGTCACCCATGAACTTACTAATAACACTCATCTTTTCCATATAACACACTGATCTTCCCACTTGCAAGCCCAGCTTTTTTTCTGATTGTTTTTTGCAGCTTATACACTCTAATATCAGGTTGAGAGATTATTTTATCCTTGAACTTCTTAGAAATATATTTGGATGAGCATAACTTGTTCTTGTTCTTTGTATTACATTTATGGACTGGATAGTATTTTTTTCACAGTGAAATCTCCTGAATCTTTATCAACAATAGCATACAGTTCCAATTACACTACTTTCCTTTACATTTTACGCTTATTCTATGTGATTCATTAGGTCTTAGAGTTAATTGAACCTTCTCCTGAATAGCATAACCAGCTATAGCTCGTCTAAAGCTTTGCACATTTTCAAATATTATACCTAACTCAAATAAAGCATACTTGGCAAAATCATCATACCTCAGCTTTTTGCTCTTTCTTCTGGAAGGTAAATCAACACCTGATTGTGCAAGAACATCTTAATCTTCACTACCGTTTTCACTAGCATTTCACTAGCATCATCTGATGATTCAATAAAGTCTTTATCACCACTCAACTTTCTAACATATCTGTCTTTCTTGTTAAGCCTTAGATCCTCAAATCCTTTGTCTACCCTAGTTTCTCCAAGCTCCGGTTCTTGAATAACATTGGATTTTCTCTGTTTTTTTGTCTTTCTTTCACTTATCTTTTTTTTCTCTAGCAGCCTCTCTAAAAGCCCTCAATTCATCATCAACTTTATTGTCATCCACATAGGAATATTCTCTAAGTTATATTATTCAATGTCTTCATTCTCACTACTATCTTCATCATTAAGAGTTTGTTCTACCTCCCCCTAAACCCCAGTTGTCTCATCTAAGGTCATATTTATTACACCCTCAATTTGTGTTGTCCTAGAAATAACCCCACCTTCTATATTAATTGTTTCTTGGTCCGTTTCACCAACCAATGGACCTACAACACTACCAGCAGGGACCCCTTCTTCCACTAAGACATATTTCACATACAAGTCAATAATGGACCCAGTACGTAAGTTTTTAATAATATTATATAGTTGGTTGTCAGTTTCCAATGCAAGAAATTGAATATTGGTAGGGTCTTTGACATAAAATCCTTCAACTTTATCATACCCAAATCCTTAGTGTAACATTTCATCTCGGTCAGAGAGAAATAGTCTTTGTCTATAGTAAAGACAACTTTTTCCAATTCCCCAACATATTGTCTTTCAATAACCCTACCCCCATGGTGAAAAACAACAATAATAGAGCCACCCATGTGAACAAACTCTGAAAAAGAAAAGAAATAAAGGCCAAGATTCCCTACCCTTTAACAGACAAAAGCCAACACATTTCCCCCTTTAACAGAGTACATCCAACACAGTAAAAATTTTCCCAAAAGTAACAAAAAAACCCATTTACAAACGTATGAAAAAGAGATAACAAACCGTAGAAATGTTAATACCTCTTAATAAAATCTCTTCTGTTATTTGTCTTCAATCCCACTATGATCGATATCGATATCTTCCACACCAATGACTAACGATGGATGAACAAAGCAAAATTAAAGGCAAAAAATGAATAAGGTTCTAGTTTTGTAAGCTTTATCGAAGATATTGAACGATTACCCCCACCATTGAAAATATTGATGAAGATCGATTTGAGGAGATTTGGGAATTAGGGTTATCAGTAAAAAGAGATTAACCGAAATGAAAACTCTCGTTTAATTTACCCTCTTTTGTATCGTTTTAATTTTTAATTTCTTTTTTGTTTTAATTTGTCGCAGGAAAGTTTAACCATATGTAGTCTATGTGTTAAATTATGATTGGTTCACTTAACCCCGTTGGCATGACTGTATGTCACGCATTATACCTTCTAGAGACGTGTGTTTACTTGACACAATAAAACTAAACATAAAGTGTCCTTATAGTCACCTGGTAAGTTGGAGTGTGAGAGAGACATCTGGGGCTAACTTTAAGTGTCTGTTTATGTATTTTTCCAAATTAAGTGTATCTTTTTTACAAATTATATACATTCCCACAAAGGAGACTCCTTCTAACGGGCTATTACCTTTTAAAATCTGTGATTAGTGCGAATCAATGATATCTTCTGCTTCAAAAAAAAAAAAAAAAGATACACAAAAATCACATACAAATAAGGTCAAAAAGTAATTGAACTAAACAACTGATTGAGTTGTTTAAACAACTTTAATAGTTGTTTAAACAACTAATTAAGTCTCTTAAATAACTTAGCTAGTTGTTTAAACAAATAATTGATTTGCTTAGATAACTGTTTTAGTTGTTTAAATAACTAATTGAGTTGTTTAAATAAGTATTCGAGTTTCTTAAACAACTCTTGTTTGAGAAAGTGGCTGAGTACATTAGATGATTGACGTGGGTAGGGTGGGTAACTATAACTGTGACGACCCGATAGGTCGTTTGGAGTACTAGTCCCTACTTTTGTGTTTCGAGACCTCCACTAGCTTTGCTGGGTGATTCTTGATTTGTGTGCATGGTTCGTGTCTTTTTCTGAAAATGTTTTGCATAAAAAAAATGATTTTTGGCTTTAAAAATAACTTGAGTTTACTACAGTCAAAATTTTGGGTAAACGAACCCGGATCGATATTTTGATAATGCTGATAGGTTCGTATTGTGAATTTGGACTTGGGCATATGCCCAGAAATAAACTCGAAGGTCCCTAGGTTGATTTGACTTATTTTGCCGAATGTTAGCAATTAGAAAATTTGGAAATTCCCTAGGTTTGGTTGACTTTATGGTCATCGAGTTTTTGGGACTTGGTATATGTCCATTTTTCTATTTGAAACATGTCTGCAAAATTTGGTGCAATTCGGAGTTGGTTTGATACGATTCACACATTTAGTTATGATTTAGAGGTTCTTGAGTTTTCTTTTGAATTTCATGCGTTTTAATGTCCGATTCGTGGTTCTACATGTTATTTTGGTGTTTTGATCACGTGAGATACCTCGTATGATGTTATTACTCTCGTGTGCATGTTTGGTTTGGAGTCCGAGGGGCTCAGGTGAGTTTCGGATAGGTTTCGAATTATTTTGAACTTGTAGGACAGTTGTTTCTGGTGTATTGTGTTTCGCCATCGTGAAGCTTCTCTCGCGATCCCGAAGGGAAACTTGGGGCGAGGGCTGGTTATCCTTCACGAACGCGAGGAGCCGTCCGCGAATGCAAAGCAATGGGGGGCTTACCCTTGGCGAACGCGACAGGCGTCTCACGTTCTAGGGTTTTGGTTCTTTCATGACTATTATTATTTGAATATTAATTTTGATTTCTTATTTATCATATTGGTTTATTTGTTCAATCTTGCGCTTAATTATTTGATTGCTTGATCTCCAGTTGAATACTATCGACTATCTAGAATTGAACTCGAAAGTGAGAATTCTAGATTGTACATAGGATTGAGTAGGGCAAGTTCTGGAACCCAGACATCGGGAAATGGATTCGCGGTTAGGATAGACATATACATAATTGCCTTGCTTGGTTGATGTATAGGAATTATAAATGTGTTCTTGTTAGTTCTAACTCCATAGACACATAAGCATTAGGTTAGCTTGAATAGACAAGTAAGAACTCGACAGATTCTTATGAGGAATATTAACCCTATCAATCAATAAATTAGATAAATTAGTTAGTCAATTCAATTGAAGAATACGATAGGATTGTTAGATAGCCCATAACCCTAGATCGTCTTCATCGCATTGATAACATAAGAATCTCCTCTTCTTTTGTTCAACGTTCACTATTTGTTTTTCCCTTATTTTAATTAGTTTAGAGTCAAATACTTCTAGGTTTAATTCTTGTTTAGATAATTAGGATAGTCTAATTTAGTTAATAGTTAATCACAAGTCTTCGTGGATTCAACATCCGATTTCTAGTCACTTTATTACTTGACGACCGCGTATACTTGCGAGTTGCGCGTGGGTTTAGCATTTCACCAAAACACAAGTATCCTGACATTCAAAGAACTTTCATTTTCTGTGCAATTCTCAAAATTCTCGTTCTCTCTTTTCCTTCATCATTTAGAGTTACATCATATTTTTTTGAGACAATGGGTATTAAAGTGACTCCATTTATTCAGGCTAATCGAATCCTAAGGAGGTCTTCAACAGCTGGAGGTGTTCCGAAAGGACATTGCACAGTATATGTAGGAGAGAGCCAGAAGAAGCGATTCGTCGTGCCAATATCATACCTGAGCCAGACTTTATTTCAAGACTTGTTATGAGTAGGACCATTTGTATTATTGCCTGAGGAAAACTTGTAAGATCCATTTGTACATTTAAATATGAATCATGAATGACCTGTGACCAAAAACAAGAATCGAAGGGGTGGCCTGATTAGTGTGCTGTAGGAGTAACCACTGAGCTTTATTATTACATTAATTCCAAATGGTTGTTCTAATTTGCAGCTTCCTTTTCAATCTAGATTGATCAAGTATGAATTTAACTGAAAAGAAAGCCTGAAAGGGGAAAACTTTATGATTTCACTTCATTTAAACTCTTAACAATTAACGTTTCATGTCATTTAGAATTATGCGGCGTGATTCATAGTCTGTAAGTTTCAATGGATAAAGTTCATTTCCTGAAATAAATAATACTGCTATTTCCAAGATGAGAATTGCCAAAATGCAAAGGAGTTATAGATTTGGTTAATATCAAGGTAAATCACTATTCTATCAGTAATAATACAAGCTCTCAGTTGCCTATTTTTTTACTGCTATACAATCTTTTTTGAGCTGTCATTTACAAAAAGTCTCTCTCATGACTCAATAAACAAGAATCTGTTGATTTCCAATTTCTTGGTGAAAGGAAGAAGTTGAAC
>ML355703.1:0-74468 GCA_005239505.1 Nicotiana paniculata | reverse complement strand
GGGATAAACCCTAAACGTGTAGGAGACTTCTATTCCAACCGGGAAACACTTAAAACCTTCAAATCTCGAAATTTACCGGACCAGGGACCCCAGGCATTAAGCCCCAAACGCCCAGCTAAAGCCTGGATAGGCTAGGCGTTTGGGATCTAATGCCCCAGTAACGCCTGGGGATGGCTGGCGTTTGAGATGAAACGCCCCAGTAACGCCAGGTTATCCCAGGCTTTTGGGGTAAAACGCCCGGCTATGGCCCGGGTCACTCCTTTTCGACTCTTGAGCGTATTTTTGACGTTTATGCACCCATTTAGCTCGGCTTCCATTCATCTACACATAAAATAGACTCCATTATGCACATATAACATGTATTTTTATCACAAAAGCACATAAAATGTAAGGTATATGATGCTTAAAACTATGGACTCTAGCCACGCATCAGTCACACAAAGCAGCAAAGCCCTCAATGAAAGGAAAAGCGAATATATATAAGAAGAACGACGAATGAACTTTGGCAGCCAATCAGCTCTAACGAGCAATTATGACTTTTCGGGAAATGTACCGACGAGGACACCTCTGTCACTTCACAGTCATGTCATAAGAATGACGTTATCATACACTGTTCGAGGGATTGAGGATTCAAATCAATTCCTTACCAACCCGGTATCAAGGGTCTCTGTTACCCCGAGACCAAGCTCGAAGGGGTTAAATCAAAATTCAAGCTCAGATTTTGCATGAACACTAGAGGCAAAACTTGAAGACATTAAACAAGAAAATCCTTTGCATTCCAAAAATATATTTAGAAAGGTGCATTTACAAAACTCCCCCGCGGAGCCCGCATGCAAAAAAGAGGAAGTAAAAAGAGCAAAATGTTCTATTCCTCATCCTTGTTACTTCCCGAGTCGCTCGCAGAGCCCTCGTCCGAACTAGTCGGAGCTGCCGATTCCTCTCCCAAGGCCTTGACTGTGGCATTCCACGGCCGACATCGAGAAGTTCAGGACAAAATTCAGAGCTTGGTCCCGAGGTGCATCCCTCAAGGGAGCGTATCGAAGGTTCCCTATGTTCGACCTCGAGGCAATACAAATCAATGACCGTCATGGAAAGGTGGAAAATTCTCAAGGGCACGTGATTAGAGCTGACCAAGTTTGCAAGAATAGTACAAATCCGTACTGAGCCATTAAATAGTTGTACCAATAGCATTACCTTGTCATAATTGTACATGTACTATGTAGGGATTCCCCCTTCCTATATAAAGGGGACCCTTGTCATTTTTTAAAGATGACCAATTCAATACAACAAGAACATTCTTTGCTCTCTTACCTAAACGTGCTCCGCCATTATTCCACTGATTTATTACTTTCATCTATTGTGTTCATTAACTGTTCTTCATTTATTGTTCATTATTCATTATAAAGGGCCATCCTCGAGGCCCTCAATATTGTTATCCCTTCATCGAGCGTAACATTTCGACCTCGAGGCCCAATCCTAACGAGCTCGAGGCCTAGCCTAGTAACAACTTGGTTTGAACACTACTATTCTCATATACTCCTATCTTACTTTCTTATTCACGCTTGACGTCTATTATCTACAACTAATATTAAAATAAATCACATATTTTTAAAACTACAAAATCAAACATAATTGTTAATACTATTTTCAAGGTGAACAACATTGAATCAAAATTTAAGACAATCTTAAAAATGGAACTTTTTCTAATAGAAAAACTTTCTTTCCAATGAACTACGAATTTGCATTAATCAGACAATAAATTCTTAATATTTTTCAAGAATTTCAAATATCAAATGATTATTAAAAAAAAAAGGAAAAAAAGAACACTTGAGAGTTGAGACGCACGAGCGGGGCACCGCCCGAGGTGGCTTTATAAACTTGGGAATTTATTTGTACCAATCAAAACTGCTCGCACCAAAAACCCTTACCATTTCCCTCCTTCTCCCCCCTTCGCTTCTCTCACTTCAAAACGCCTATTGAAATTATTCAATCTTTTTTCCAGCTAGGGTTTCTAATCCGTCCACTATGAGTAATTCCAATAAAGATCAGTTCGACATGTCCGATCTCGGCGCTTCTCTCCCCGCCGCTGCCGCCGGTAAAATCCCTAATCTTTCCCCTCAGCCAATTCGCTTGTTTATTGATTCCTCTCTTTTTTTTTGGATGAAGCAATTGATTCCTTTCATTTTGTTATTGCATCTGTTGTTTCTGTGTAGCTTTGAGTGCTGAAGATCGTGCTGGATTGGTGAATGCGCTCAAGGTTCGGTTTTATCTAGTTATCTTTTTTTTTATTTTTTACTTTTTATTTGTGTCACATCTTTTTAATTTAATACCCCCACCTGTTTTATCTTTGTCTCTTTTATCTGAAATGTGTAGAATAAGCTTCAGAATTTGGCTGGGCAGCATTCGGATATACTCGAAACTTTGACTCCACAAGTTAGGAAGCGTGTGGATGTTTTAAAAGAGTTTCAGGTGCGTTTATTCATCGCTGAGATGTTTTGGAATTTTGCTGGACAGCATTTGGATATACTTGCTTCTTCTTTTCCAAAGAAGCTGCATTTGGCATAGGGATGCAATAAGAAAATTAAATAATTCTATTTATTGGTAGTTTTATGGGTCCTATCCTGAGTTAAAGTTGCTTCATGATTCAATTTACAGTTCGAATTGTAATGTCTAGGTTGATAGGTTTCATGAAGAATATGATTTAGTGATGTTGGTAGGTTTTTTTGAGGCAACTATTTTCTGAAAACTAATGTTGTGTTTTTGGGCGTAAGAAAATGCAGCTTACTGGGTTTTGGATAAATTACTAGGCATACTAAGTGTAATTGTTTTTAATACAAATACAATCCCCCCTCCAAAAAAATAAAATTCACTTGGCCTCCTTTCTCTCTGTTTACCGGTGTTGTGACGAGCGTGAAGCAAGGAAACAACCCCATTTCACGAGAAGCAAAAAGCTTGCTTTTTTTAAGTGAAGCGGAATGTAATTTTAAAAAATAAAAATAAATAGTGCATAGACAACACATCTAATTGTAAGCAAATGTTCAATACTTCAATTTAAAAACTGAAGAGTAACATCAATTAAAGCACAAAATGAGCATCCTATCCATTAAAAGAACAACTACATAACACATACGAAAGGCAATAAGAACTAAGAATAAATGATATAATAATTGAGCAGAAATTGGGCAGAAATTTTTGGCAGAAACTGAAAATTGAGCAGAATTTTTCTGAAAAAAATTCGTCAGCATTTCGGTGCTTTTTGTACGTTTAGAAAGAAAATTAAGAAGAAAAAGAAGAAGAAGAAGAATGAAAATCAAAAGTGCAGAACATACCTGTTGAAAGTTGTTGTTGTACTGTTGAAGAAGAAAAACAACAACCCTAGTTGATGCTTTGAGATTATTTCGGAAATTAGAAGTTAATGGAAGAGAGAAAGAAATCGCTGCTGTTGTTTGAAGAACCCTGGCTTCTCGCTGTTGTTGAAATCTCGAAGAAGTCGAAGAAGTCCAGACTGTTTAGAATACCAAGTTTTTAATAAAATAGGGCTTTGGGTATTTTAAACAAAGAAGCGGACGCTTCTCTCGCTTCTTCTCGCTTCACCACTTCTCGCTTTTTACAGAAAAGGGGTCGCTTTTTCGTACCAGAGTCGCTTTTAATGGCAGAAGCGATGAACTGTGCGCTCCGCTCCGCTTCTCACTTAAAGCGAGGAAGCGCTCACTTTTTTAATCAATGCTGTTTACTCATGTTGGATTTTCTAACTTATTGCCTATGTCCTTACCATGGGAACACGTGACATACTGCTTGTTGAATCAACCAGGGAAAGAGAAAAGAACAATGGGATGATGGCTTAATTCCGTTCTTGAAGCATAAGAAATCCAAAGGTGTTTCCACTGCGGGATAATGCATTATCAATCTAGTTCCAAATAGTATCTGACAAATACATTAAGATAGAACCATGGATATCTATTGTACTTTTGTGTACCATCTTGGTACTTATTCAATGAAATATTTACCTTATAAAAAACAAAAAGCACCTTGGATATCTATCTGATTATAGAGTCGTTCTTTCCCTAGCCATAGTTTAGGCCTTTAAAGGATTGAGTATTTCAAAAAGGGGTCACTCCACAATATAATATAATACCAGGCTGTTAGGGATGTCTGTATGACAGATAACAATGAAGAACATGGTGTGCTACTAGTCATGCTTGATTTTTCTATTACATTTAAATTGAAGCAAGACACACTGACATGATGAATATACCGATGTTTTTGGTGATTGTGCCCTGCTACAGCTGCTTGTTTTTATTTACATAACTTGGTTTAAGTTGTGCCCAACAAGAAAGACATGCTGCTTGCATGACAAATATGCTATACTTGTGACGACCTCGCCCACGTATTCCACAACGCCTAATTTTCCATTCTCATTTTAATTTTTTGTTAGTGCATTAGCTTTTTTACTTTATGCTGGCGTACTAATATGCTTGTGTGAATTCCAATTGCTCCTCCTGTAAATGGAAGAAAAAGGTTTAACATGATTTTCTGAATATAGAGCCAACATGATGAGCTGGAATCACAGTTTTTCGAGGAGAGGTCTGCACTGGAAGCTAAATACCAGAAGCTGTATGAACCTTTATATACAAAGGTGAGACAAATAATTCAAAGCCATTCCATGTTGCAATTGAAATTAGCTTCCCCCCCCAAAAAAAAAAGAAAAAGGGGAAATGAGATATGGTTTTGTTATCCTTCCGTGTTTTATGATCTTGTGGATGTGTCGCAGAGATATGAAATAGTAAATGGGGTTGTCGAGGTGGAGGGTGTTAATGAAGCCCCGATGAACCAGGGAGAGGATAAAGAGGCTGAAAATGGTAAAGCTTATTCATTGGATCTTTTCTTTCATCCATGCGTTTTTTTTTTACCAGGATCATCCATCTATGCAGATTGATCTTAACATGTACTTTAATTTTTCATATAATTTTTCATGGTGTTACATTTTGGTGCAGAGAAAGGTGTTCCCAACTTCTGGCTGACTGCAATGAAGACTAATGAAATATTGGCAGAGGAGGTAAATAACAAATGTGATAAATATTTCTTGGTTTAAAATACTGATTGTTTAATCAAGTGCAAATGATGGTGCTGTAGATCTCAGAGCGTGATGAGGAGGCTTTAAAGTACCTCAAGGATATCAAGTGGTGCAAGATTGATGATCGAAAGGGTTTTAAGCTTGAGTTCTTCTTTGATACAAACCCTTTCTTCACGAATTCTGTCTTGACTAAAACCTATCACATGATTGATGATGATGATCCTATATTGGAGAAGGCCATAGGGTAAGTTTTTGACTTATATAAGTTTTGGTTTTACATACTGCGATCTTAATTTTTGTTTATTTACTTGATGTGGGATGTTTTGTAGGACCAAGATTGATTGGTGTCCTGGTAAATGCTTGACGCAAAAGATTCTAAAAAAGAAGCCAAAGAAGGGGTCAAAAAATGCTAAACCCATAATCAAGACAGAGAACTGCGAGAGCTTTTTCAATTTCTTTAAGCCACCACAAGTACCTGAAGATGATGATGATGATGACATAGATGAAGATGCTGTAGGTTCAACAACTTTTATTTTGTTCATTTACGCTGTAATTCAAATGTTTTGTGATCTTGTTTGGTGACTTTGTCTAACATATCTTGACAGGCTGAAGAACTTCAGAATCTAATGGAACAAGATTACGATATTGGGTCAGTTGCAGCTTTCCTCATAGCTTTGGGATTCCTTTTGAATTGATGTCTGGATTTGCTTTGAACTTGGTCCCAACAGCTTCTACATCTTCTATGAATTGAAAGAGTGAAACTGATGTTTCTTTTGGGGCTTCCATGTTTGCAGCTCGACAATTCGGGACAAAATTATCCCCCATGCTGTGTCATGGTTTACTGGTGAGGCTGCTGAAGCGGATGAATTTGAAGATATTGAAGATGCTGATGATGATGATGAAGATGAGGAGGAAGAAGATGAGGATGAAGAAGATGAGGATGATGAAGAAGAGGAGAAGAGCAAACAGAAGGTAAAATTTGTTTTGGCCTGAGTCTACAAAGTGATAATATTATTTCCCTTATTTTTCTGCTGATCTTTTTCTTGCATCTGTCCATATGATTTATTCGATTGTCCTTGTAGTGTTCAGCAGTAAAGGTGGAATGAGCACAGCTATGATGGCAGTTATTTTGTAAATCTCGTTCCATTTTCTTTAGTACGTGACTTGGTATTTATTTGATAAAAATGTAGAAGAGGTCGAAAGCACAAGTTGGAGAAGGTCAGCAGCAGGGGGAACGTCCTCCAGAGTGCAAGCAGCAGTAGTATGTTTTTTTGCCCTTAGCAGCTGATGGTATTTAATTTTCGTTGGTCATGTTGGTATGTCTGCTCATTCTTTTTTTCCGTCTGTAAAATCTAGTAGTGGGGATTTCAGAAGCTTTTGCTTATCATGAATATTTCACATACCTTATCTGCTTGCCTCCCTTGTCAAGATGCATTGGAATTTGTTTATCTGACGTTGACAAAAAAGATCATACTGTTTTGTGTTTTCATTTCATCTTCCCCATTGTTACTGTGACTTTTGGTTTTATTTCCTCCATCAAAGAACTGAACGAGAACTTGGCTGAAAATGTTGCGATAGGACAGGACACCTTCACCAAAACGAAGCCCACACCTAGTTTTGCTGAAACCATTGAAACCGAAAGTATCCCATCAGGCATCAGCAGAACACAAAAAATACAAACAGTTGCCAACTTTTGAAAACTCGAGGAACGTTTCTTGTACAATGAAGTAGCATAAAGCTGTAATTAAATTCAAGTGACACTAGGAATGATAATGGTCAAAACCTCATCGGCTTCTCCTTTTCTCACTACTACCTCGGGATGAAGCATGTTTGGGTAAATTCGAAATCCAAATCGAAATTCCAACTTTTTGGACTTTTGGTTTGGATTTTGGATTTGATTTTAAAATTTTTGGATTATAGATTTGGTACTTTGGATTTTTAGATATCCGAATTTTTATACTCTATTATTCATATGCCAATAGTAATAAATTTAACACCCTACCTATTAGATATTTTCTCATATATTCAATATTAATTACTAAGTTATTGTCATAATATTTTCTATTTGGACATGATTTTACTATTGCTATTTCTTATTCGCCGTATTAATGTCTCTATTGTTTTTTCTTAATGAAGATTTCATTACTTGAATACTTTATTAGATGATTGTGGCAAGAATGAGAAACTTTTCAAGCAATTTAATATGTGTACTTTATTTGAATATTCATTTTTGTAAAAAGTAGAAACATCTAAACTTGTACACTCAAAACCAAAAATCCATAATATTCAAACCGATCAATCCGAAATCAAAATCCGATTCAATCCGAATTTATTTGGATTGGTTTTGGATTGTCATTTCTTCAATTCAAAAATCGAACATCCAAATCGATTCTCACGTCCAATCCGAACTGCTTGAACGCTCACCCTTACTACCACGCGGATTCACATATAAAGTAAGTTCTGCTCAGGGAAAAAAAATAAAAATCATGTCTTATTTTGTACTGTCTAATTATTGGGTTCTCCAAGTGTGCAGTCTACTCCTAGGGGAGTAAAAATTGCACGGGCACACTATTTGGTCGTCCCCATTTAACTTATACTTATTTTTTAAAAAACTTTTATAATTTGTACCCATTTTTTAAATAACTTCAGTCAACTTTTTCTCGCTGAGCTGAAGTTCGCCAGTTACAGACAAAAACTTCAGCTCTTTAAACATACTATAACTGCTTTTATGAAATGTATGTACAATGATAAAACACCGATGATCATCTAGCCTGTGCACTGCACCGTCATTTTACAAGCTGCTAATGCGTGCAGCAGTTAATACAAAACATTAATCACCACCAACTGGCTATGGGCAGAATTGCGACCAAGAAGACGAATTAGATTCATAATTGAACTTCCATGTTAATTTTTAGAAGGCAATTTTTCTAGAGCTGAAATTTTTGTTTTGTAACTCGCAAACTTCAGCTCTAGAGTTGAAGTTTTTGTTTTTATAACTGGAGAACTTCAGCTCTAGAGCTGAAGCTCGTCTTTGTAATTGGGAAACTTCAGCTGGGGAACTTCAGCCCCCAGTTACAAAGACAAAAACTTCAGCTCTAGAGCTGAAGTTCGCAAGCTACTTCAGGCCCGTCTACTAGAATGTTGAAATTTTGCGTGATTGTCTTTGCTACTTCAGCCCCGTATGCTGAAGTTATGCGAAAAAGCGAGTACACTTACAATTTTTTTTATAAAGTGGGTATAAGTTAAAACGAGACACAAAAAACAGGTACGGATGCAAATGCCCCCTTAGGAGATGGTTGGTGCGGTTGACAGTATAGTGAACATTTCCTAGCAAGTGAAGAACAGAAAATAAAAAGAGTTTTAAAAGGTAAGTAAGCGGATTTATACTGAAAAGCCCCAATTATTTCTACTGAAGTGAAGAACAGAAATGGCGTGGGATAGTTATTTTTTATCATGGTATTTAGTTTTTATTCAGTATTTTTAATGTTGAGCAAAAATAGCCACTACTCTATTAAAATTAATACGAAAAGATATTTTTACCCTTTCTTCATGAGTGCTGTGTAAATATTAAGGACATGGTGCCCTTAATATTTACCCTGCATACATAAAGTTAAGGATGCCATGTCCTTAACATTACGCTGCACATATGGAGTTAAGGACATGATATCGTAAAGTTTAACAACGGAAGGTGCAAGTACATGACACTTTGTGCTTAATATTTACACAACATTCATGAACTTAAGAACACCATGTCCTTAATATTTACACATCACTCATAAAGTTAAGGACACTATGTCATTATTATTTACACTACACATGAAATTAAGGACATGAAGTCCTAAAGTTTAACAACAGAAGGTGCAAATGCAAGTTAAGGACATTATGTAGGCGTTTGGCCATGCATTCCAAGTTTTTTTTTGGAATTTGGAATTTCAATTGAAGATGAAGTTTGTGTTTGGTTATAATACTTGCAACATATTTGGATACCTTTTTTTCCAAAATCATGAAACATAATTTATAGCCCACAACTTATAAAATATATCAAAACCACCCCAACTGTTATCATATTCTACTTTACTGCAATACATAGAAGATGCAAAATTAATATCACATTTTCTAATTCAACTAATACACAGAGAAGGAATTTAAGCCAAAAACAATATAAATATGAACAAATTCTTCTTTAATATTGGGGTACATCAAGAATTCAATAAAATCTGCATATTTTAAAAGATTAAATAAAAACAAAAGATGGATTAATTGACTTGGCTTCCCTCTTGGCTTCCCACTCACTCACAAGTTATTCTGCAGTAGTCGTAGGTTAAAATATTTGCTGGGGGTCATTGTATAAATTATAAAAGTATAGGGTAAATTTTGTAAAATAAAAAACTAGTGAAAAATGCATTTTCAAGTGAAATTGGAAAAAAAAGGTTGAATTTGATAAACAAACATTGTTTTCAAATTTTTTTTTGGGAAAAGTGAAAATTTCTTATGTCCAAACGGGCTCTATGTCTATGACATTTACATTGCACATATGAAGTTAAGGGCATGATGTCCTAAAGTTTGACAACGGAAGGTGCAACTACATGACACTTTACCCTTAATATTACACAACATTCATGAAGTTAAGGACACCATGTCCTTAATATTTACACAGCACCCATGTCTATCACAAGGGTATTTCGTTCGGGCGGGCAAAAACTTATTAAGCACCGACTAAAGAGTAAATACATTTTAAATAGTGGCTAAAAAGTAAAGACATCTATAATTAGTGGCTAACCGTGCACTTCAATATCAAAAGCCTAATTGTGGTAGAATGTCAAAGCGAAGGATAGAAGAAAGCAAGTTTAAACAGGTAATAAGATTGGTTTATGCTAAATCCCCTAAAACTAATTGTTAGACAATGTTGATTGATTTAAAAAAAAAAAAAAGATTCAACCATTTTTGCTTATTGAGGTTAATTCAACTAATTTTTGAAATCAAACTAACATATGAATTATTGTAAAATCTTTATAAGCTGTATTGAACCAACACGTTATGACCAGTTCTTCATCAAGATTGAAGTTGAATTTCGGAAGTTGCCGCCACAAGACCAAGATAATGATGAACCAAATTTTTCCCGCTTAGAAATCACAAGAAACACCGAAATATTTCTGGAGCATTGTTATCGAAATCCATACAACAACTTATCGTTGCACAGAGTTATAAGAATGTTGGATATAATGGGATTGCCGGTATATGATCATGAATATATGTTTTATCATATGTGGTTATGTGCAGATAAAATTGTTTGATGAACTGGTTAGTTGTGAAGAAGGCCCTCTCGATCGTGAGCAGATGCGAACTCAGAATTTAGAGTAGGTGAGTTTAGAAAGAGTGTGATCATCAGTACTATATATTTTAAATCTTATTTTTTAAATATATTTGTATAGTTTGAACAAAAAGTAATGATCAGTTGAAATCATATATCCGCAGTTCTTGATTTTGTTTAAGAAATTGTATGATTTTTTGGTCCTTTGTTGCATTAGATCTATTACAAATTGTAGATAACTCTTTGTATCTATGATCAACCGTCGATCAGCAAAGTTTGAAGCTTTATATTGTTAATTGTCATTAATTAAGATAATATACTTATGTTGATTAAACTCTTCAATGTTGAGTTATCGATTCGCAAATCCAAAGCAATTAAACTTCAATATCCCAGAAAAAGCAAAAAAGAATAGTGTTGCCTGAAACCTTAATTAGATTTACAACAAATTTTATTTTGTCAAAGGATCATAAGAGGTTCTTTAGGAGATTCTTAGTAGCTCAGTTGGTTGGTTACCTGAACTTTCACCTTGTTACCAAGGGTTTGATTTCCCACCTTGTAGTCCGCTNGGGGGGGGGGGGGGGGGGGGGAGGGAGGTGAGGTGGGAGGAGGGGAGGGTGGGGGTTCTTCGGCGTTATGCAAAGGAATTAATTAGGAGAAGACAAATAAAATTGTTATTGTGATTATGTTGCTACATAGTGAGCAAGCCCAGGGCTTTGTTTTAATGATAATAGTGCGATATGTGATGTATGATTTAGGTGCATGTCACGAGTTTAAATTGAACCCTGCAAGCCACACAAAGGTCTAGTATTTAAGTGAAGGAGGATTGAGAGGATTGAGAGGTCTAGTATCTCAGTACAACAATAACAACAATATACTCCGTATATTTCCACGAAAATTCCCTCAGATGCAAAACAAACAGTTACTTATCTAATTCACAGACGAGTTTATGTTGTATGCATGTAACACACAATCATATCTCTGATGGTAAAAATGATAACTAACTCCACTAATAGTGTAAAAACTTCTGTCTGAATGCTATTTTAGTGGATTATTATTAAATTTCACCCGTTCGACAAGGTTTGGGTCGGATAAGATTTGTACACCCATGTAATTAGTTGTTTTTCATTCCTTCAATCAATTGCAAGAATCAAGGAACGAATTTATAGAGCTCATGTTTTTGTGAAGTTTTCATGGTACAGCCATAACTCGGTACAACACTATCTCTATATAATATCCATTCATTATAATTAAAAGATAAGTTTTCTCGAAATCGATTTTTATGTTATGTTATAATATATGTTTTGTATAACATCATTTTACTATAGCAATTAAAAAATATCGGAACAAATTATAAAGAAGTGTGACTGTATAGTACAACTTGCGAGAAATAAACTCAGTTTATTCAAGTATGTCACGTGCAGATGTAGTGTTTGAGTTATACGGCTAAAACCAAATTTTTTTATACGGAACAAAAATATATAAGTGAAAAATAACAATGACAATATATCCAGTATTATCCCACACTGTGGGATCTGGAGAGGGTAGTGTGTATAACAATGCAGACCTTATCCCTACCTTGTGAGAATAGAGAAGGGATAAAGAGGTTCTTTCCGATAGACCCTCGGCTCAGGAAAGCATAAGCACCACATTAATGAAAAACAACGAAATCTCAATAAAGTGAAAAACAATGGAATCTCAATAAAGATTAGATTAAAAAACTATAATTACAAGAGTACTGTGAGTTCTGTATACGGATAAAATCAGAAAACTCGATTTTACGATCATTACGGCACTCAGAAGGCTCGAAAGTTCGAGTTTTGGCATCGAGGGGGAATATAGAGGGTTCTCAACCCCGAAGCAGTGTAGATCGAAGACCGTCATGGAAAGAAGGGAAACTCCCAAAAGGCACGTGGTTAAAACTGGCCAAATACACAAAATAGTACAAGTTCGTACCATGGCATTAAATGGTTGTACCAGACATCTCTCTTTTGTAATAATTACACATGTACTATGTTGGGATTCCCCTTCATATATAAAGGGGACCCTTGTCACTTTGTAAGACACATGATATCCAATACAAGAACAAAAACATTCTCTGCTCTCTAACTCAAACATTCTCTACAATTGTTTCACTGATTTATTGCCTTTCATTTATTGTGGTCATTAGTTGTTCTTCATTTATTACTCGTTATTAATCACAAATAGGCCATCTTCGAGGCCTTCAATACTGCTATATCATTCTCGACAGCCCCTTGTCAAGCTCTTGAGCGCGACCTTGAGGCCCATTCCGACCAAGCTCGAGACCCCGTCTCACCACTGCTTGGTTTGCATAATCTCATTACCCTTCGCTCTTATTCCATTTTCTAACTTTTCACCTAGCATCTACTGCCTAAACAACTGGTATTAAAATAGATCACGTATTTTTTAGAATCACAAAATCAAATATAATTGTAATTACCATTTTCAAGGTAAACAATTTGGCGCCCACCGCGGGGCTAAAAATAATAGTGACTGTTTTAGTGCTGGTTTTCTAAAAACACAAGTTGTTATTTACACTTTTTCTTGTCCAAGAATCTTCAATTTCAGGTCAGAAAATGTCTAGCTCAGTAAACGCACATGAAAACAATGGTCCTGAGGATCACGGAGAGAATGACACAGCTACTTCAGGTGCCGGTGTACCACCACAAAACCCTGAAGGGGCACCAGTGCAAATCCCTGTCGATGAAGGCTCACGCAACGCTCAACATGTCTATGTAAGCTCTCATACAGACGGAAGTGTGCGTGAAGGAGACCAACGTGAAGCACAGGGA
This sequence comes from Nicotiana paniculata, assembly GCA_005239505.1. NCBI lineage: Eukaryota > Viridiplantae > Streptophyta > Magnoliopsida > Solanales > Solanaceae > Nicotiana > Nicotiana paniculata. The sequence continues at coordinate 61,273 of ML355703.1, read as the reverse complement.
TCCCCTGCTCAAAAGGAAAGGGAAGTTAGACTTCATGTCATTTTTGAGATGTTGCAAGCACAACAAGTGGCTATTGCTCAGCTACAAAGCCATCAGAGAACCCCAAGCACAACACTACCAGAAACGGCTCCTCGAGTCGAACATGCACCAGAAAGGTCGAGCAATAATGGGTCAGTAGACGACCCCACCATTATGAAGATGCTCGAAGACCTCACAAAGAGGATTGAATCGAGCGAAAATAAGATAGAAGCTAACGACAAAAAAATGGAGACCTATAACTCGAGGGTCGATCAGATCCCGGGCGCACCCCCGATTCTGAAGGTTGTAGATTCAAAAAAGTTCGTGCAAAAGCCATTCCCATCAAGTGCATCCCCGAAGCCCATCCCGAAGAAATTCAAAATGCCCGATATCCCGAAGTACAATGGGACCTCAGACCCAAATGAGCACATTACTGCCTACACCTGTGCTGTGAAAGGGAACGACCTAAGAGATGACGAGATTGAATGCGTCCTATTGAAAAAAAATGGAGAAACACTATCCAAAGGGGACATGATGTGGTATCATAACCTCCCCCGAACTCGATAGATTCATTTGCCATGATGCCAGACTCCTTCGTGAAGGCACATGTTGGTGCCATCAAGGTCGCTACAAGAAAATCCGATGTCTTCAAAATCAAACAAAGAGAGAATGATATGTTGAGGGAGTTCGTATCCCGCTTCCAACTGGAACAAATGGAATTAACACCGGTCTCCGATGATTGGGTAGTACAAGCCTTCGCTCAGGGTTTGAATGAACGAAGCTCGATAACTTCAAAGCAGTTGAAGCAAAACTTAATCGAGTATCCCGCTGTAGTTTGGGCGGATGTGCACAACATGTATTAGTCAAAGATCAGAGTCGAGGATGACCAATTGGAGGCCCCTTCGGGCTCGGTGTATACTAGCAGGCTCTTAGCAAAGGAATCGAGGCTCCCAGAAAGAGATCTGAGGCCAAGAAAAGAAAGGTATCAACCGTATACAGAAAATCGGAGAAATATCTTGAGGCGTAACATACCTCAAAGTGACCAAAGGATGGATCGGGGATAGAATCCTCGGTGACTCATAAACAAAGCAGGGTTCGACATGCACACAGGGCCGGTAGAGGCACCCCGTCTATCTGAGTACAACTTCAACGTTGATGTTATAGATCTCATATCAGCCATAGGTAAAATCAAGGATACCAGGTGGCCAAGACCCGTACTATGATATCCTTCACAAAGGAACCCTAACTTAATATGTGAATATCACGGTATCCACAGTCATAGGACCGAGGATTGCAGACAACTTCGAGAATAGGTAGCCTGGCTAATTAGCAAAGGGGACCTTCGAGAGTTCCTTAGCGACCGAGCTAAAAACCAATTTCGGGAAAGAGAAGAGAACAAGAAGAATGAAATAGAAGAACTACGTCACGCCATCCACATGATTATTAGAGAAGTCTACGTCCCTCAGGGACTCATTTTCAAGCAAACAAAAGTATCCATCACTAGGAAAAAACAAACTCGGAGCTACATACTTGAAGATGCTCTTTCATTCAGCGAAAAGGTCATCGAGACCTTGTCTCAACCTCATAATGACACACTGGTAATTTCTTTTTTTTTTTGAATAAATTTCAAGTTAAATATGTGCTCGTGGATCCAGGTAGCTCGGCCAATATAATTAGGCCGAGGGTGGTAGAGCAACTCGGGTTGCTCGACCATATCGTGCCCGCCTCCCGTGTCCTCAACGGATTCAACATGGCGAGCGAAACAACAAAAGCGAATCATCCTCCCAGTCAGCGTGGCCGGTACAATTCAAAGCACCGAGTTTCATGTCATCGAAGGTGACATGAGGTACAATGCATTGCTCGGAAGGCCATGGATTCACAGTATGAGGGCGGTGTCGTCAACCCTTCATCAAATGATGAAGTTCCCTGCGAAGGATGGAATAAAATCAGTATATAGGGAACAACACGCGGTAAAAGAAATGTCCGCAGTACACGATGTGGCACCGACGCCGGCACCTTCTACATCAAAGGAGCCAAAAAACAAGCAAGTAGCCAAGTAGCGATCACAAACCGCATCCTCGATGAACGAATAAAGGACCGTGCCACGTCCTCAGAATGAGTAACTGAAGCATATCGAGGCTTGAACGCCACCACAGTTAAGGTACAATCCTCCCCCTCTTTCCTTCACGTTTTACACTAATCTATGTGCAGGTGTTTGATTGAAAAGAATCGGAGTACCCTCCAGCTTGAAGGCCTTAGGTTTTAAAGCATGTGTTGCGCTCTTTTTCCCTCATGTCGGATTTTATCCCAAATGGGTTTTACCGACGAGATTTTTAACGAGACAACACCCATATGCTACCTAAGGAGAACTCACCAAGTATTCAAAGCTTCTCTTCGATCAACCTCAAATACTGAGGGTCATCCCCTCGGGAGATCACTGAAACATGCCAAAGAGGGTCTCGACAGGAGAACAATGTATAGGACCAAACAGTCGAATGAACCGTGTCCACATAGAATAATCAAACCCTCGATGGTGAAAAATGTGTACTTGTACCAAGTAATCAGAGAATAATGTTTTTGTGTATTTGTACCAAGTAATCGAAGAAGAATTTTTTATCATCAAAACACTTCGCGCGTCAAAGAAGTTTGCTATTTTCACAGGAAACGGCACTAGGGCCAAAAATTTTCCAAACACTCGGGGACTGCCCTCGACAGTCACCCCATCGAGTCACCAAAAACTCGAAGCCGTAAGACCTCAGGGCCAGCAACTTCAAGTTCGTAAGCCCTCCATGAGGCAATGTCAACAATGTAAGTCCTCCATGAGGCAATATCAACATTACAAGCCGTCAATGAGGCAATATCAACAATATAAGGCCTCGACGAGGCATGCTCAAACTTATAAGCCCTCAACGAGGCAACGTTAAAATTGTAAGACCTTAAAAAGGGCATAACCTCGATTCGGGGACTGTCCTCGACAGTCACCCTATCGAGTAATCAAAAACTCGAAGCCATAAGACCTCAGGGCCGACAACTTGGAGCTCATAAGCCCTCCATAAGGCACCAATGTAAGCCCTCCACGAGGCAATATCAAAACTGGCATGTACAAATTTGTAAGACCTTAAAAAGGCATAATCCTGATATCAAAGTCAAGGCTATATATTCGAACTTGTAAGACCCCGAAAAAGGCATACCCTCAATATAGACGCCAAGACTATCTTACTCGGGGACGAAAGGCTACGACCAAATACAATGACCACCATCATAAGGCTCCGGCCAAACTAATGCAACTCGGAGACGTTTGATTGTTGCCATAAAATCACAGGTCTCCAATTACTTCAAAAGAACTTCGAAAAGAACCGGTTAAAGGTCTTACCGACCCAACGCGTAAGATCCCGAGTTGCCAACCACATTAAAGGTCGTACCGGCCCAATGCATAAGAGCCCAAGCCGCCAGCCACATTAAAGGGTGTACCGACCAAATGTGTAAGAGCCCAAGTTGTTAGCCTAAAGAGCCTCAGGGCTGATTCAAAAAACTAGAGGGTCGATGATCTCGAGTCGAAACCCGACTCGAAGACTAAGCCCGAAACGGTTAACTAAAGCGCCTAAGGGACAGATGCGTAAGATCCCACGGGCCAACTTAAAAATCCTGAGGGCCAATTTATAACCCCAAGGGTTTCATCTCGAAGTCCAATTCATCGAGCTAATTATCGACAAGAACATCGGAAAAAGCAAATAATCTTTCATATATATATATATATATATATATATGTGTGTGTGTGTGTGTGTGTGTGTGTGTGTATTACAAATATGCATTTACAATGCTCCCACATGAGTCTTTACAAAGACAAGGAAGGAAAACCTAGTCTGCTCTAGGGACTATCTCCCTCGGAAGCCTTCAAATATCAGCATCGGCACCGGAAGAAAGGAAAAACTTGGCGTCGATCTCATCCGCCTTGGCCTACTTTATCTCTTCCGAGAGATCAAAGCCCCTAGCATGAATCTCTTTGAGAGTCTCCCTCCGAGACCTACATCGGGTATACTCATTGCCCCTCCACTCTCTGTCAAAAATCTCCCCTCACCTTAGCCCGAGCATCGACAACATCTTTCAAATAAACAACCACTTTCTTATCTGCCTTTGCTCGAACTTCTTCAGCTTCAGCCCGGGCTTCCACGACCTCGGCCTTCATAGTTAAAAGATCAGTCTCGAGCTTGGCAATCCTGCTCGTCTGAATTGAGCTATCTTCTCGAGCATTGCGAAGTTGTATCTCGAGGGAAGTAGCCTTGGAGAAAACATTCCTTTGGGACGCTGCATGAACGCCTAACTTCGCCCCAAAGGCGCTCCAATGCTTCTGTATTTCTCTGCAACTGAAGCACCAAAACATTAATTCCCGAAGTCAGGAAAGGAAGCACATACTCCCTCAAAATAAGAATTACCTGTTTCTCGATATTGCCTTCGTAATCTAGGCTTTGATTCACCTCCGATCGAAGGCATATCAATTCTTTATTCTTCTCATTATAGAGAAGCCTGAGAGATTTCTCCTTGCCCAAGGTTTCCTGCAACTTGACCTCGCAATGGAGCATCTCGGACTTGAGCTTATCAAAAGCCTATGAAAAAGAAGCTTCAATTCAAAAAAAAAATGAAAATACAAAATTGAAAAACCAACGAAGCCGACCAAAACTCACCTCGGAACAGAGCCGCTGAGCCTCATCAAAAGTTGAGCGTGCGTCTACTGTCCTGGCCCTAGTTAAACCACTCTCGGTAGGGGTATGAGCATTCGAGACCCCACTTGGTCCGAGCGTTCCCTGGCCCCGAACGTCTCTCGAAGGGCGAAAGCAGACGATGGTGGAGGACTCTTGATCCTTCCCTCTCGAGGAACCTCTCCTTCAAAACTAGATGTCTCAGGCTTAACAAAATCGACAACCCTGCGAGGGCCCCTGTATCGAGTCGTAGACGAAGAACCATCCTCCCGAGGAGAGTTGATGTCCACAGAATGACCGACGTATATAAAGTCCTCTTCAACGACGACATCTCCTTTGTGTCTCCGAGAAGGCCTCGCCTCATCGAGAATGTCCTCATCCGTAGTGGATCTTTTTCGCTTACTATCCTCCCTCGGCTCAGAAGCCGACGGGCCTTCCCTCTCCTCGAAGGGACACAGTCTCACCTCGGAGAATCCGCCAACACCTACGGTGGCAGAGTTAATACACATAAAAGAAAGCATTACTCAAAAGGCAACCACATGGCTCATACCGTGGTGTTTTGCTTCCCATCTGCCCTTCGACAGATCTTACCACTTGCGTTCGTCATATGTTGAGGAAGCTTCCAGCCTCCGAGTCTAGTCCGCAAGATCGGGGACCTCCTCCAGCATCCACGGGACCGCTGAGAAAGAGAAAAAGAAACACTCTTATAAATCGATAAGAGTAAAGGACATTAAGGTACGAGATAGTACTTACATTTGAAGTTCCATTTTTTGGGAAATGGCAAGAACTCCGTAGGGATGATGTCGACGGTCCTCACTCGGATAAATCGACTCATCCATCCTCTGTTCCGGTCCTCATAGTCGCTGGCGATGAAAGTCTTGGTGGATCGGCATCGTAACGGAATCAGGCCTCGACAATGCTGAGGCCGATGTAATCTAATAAGGTGGCTAACGGTAAACTCGAGCTCAACCTTTTCGGTAAAGTACCTCATCATCAGCACTATCCTCCAAAAGGACGGATGAATTTGAGCCAGGGTGACTCGGTACCTTTTGCACAATTCGAGCACAAGGTGGTCGTGGGGGCCCAATGTAAATGGGTACGTATACAAGTTCATGAATCCATCCACATAGGTCATAATGTTCTCTTCCCGAGAAGGTATCTGCAACATCACATTTTCTCCCTATCCGCAATCTCTCCTCACGGCCTTGAGGTGGTTTTCTTCTATCTATCGAATAAACCTTGACGCATGCTCTCGATGGCTCGGGCCATCGAAGGGTTTCTCTGGTGCAAAGTCTTTTATCAAAGCAAAACAACTCGAGGTTAACTCGCCATACGCCGGCGGTATATCACCGTCCGGACAAGAAGCATAGGTAAGGTTTCCCTCTTCTTGGTGAACGGATTCGGGCACGGTAGCCATAACTACTCAAGCAAAGGTAAAGGGGAAGAAATGAAAATAGTTCCGCAAGATGAGAAAATGAAGAGAACGTTGAAAAGAAATCTAGTTTTGCAAAGTTGCAAGACTTCAAATGAAGAGGAAGCAAGTATATATATAGAACAAGCCGTGACTATTCAACTACTTTGAAAGCCAATTAATTCTGACAAAGTTGTCATAACTTTTGGGGAAGTGTACTGGCGGGGCCACCTCGGTCACTTCACGGTCATGTCACGTGAATGCCACTGTCACACAGTGTTCGAGGGATCGAAACTCCCATGCTGACCTAGCCTCGAGAAGGTGTCCGATCTCGAGGGGATCTACTATTACAGGTACGGGTTCTGAAGGTCTAAAATCGAAGCTTGTAAGTCGACTTTTGCGTAAGCATTGCAGGGTAAAATTTGGGAAATATGTAAAAAAGAAATATTTTATTTCAAAAATGCATTTACAAGGGTATTTCTACAAAAATTCCCCCCGAGGATCCCATATGCAAAAAAGGAAAAAAGCAAACAGTAGGTGAATCTACTCTTCGCCTTCGTTGCTGCCCGAGCCTCTTTCAGAGCCCTCATCTGACGTAGTCGGCATTGCCGATTCTTCCTCCAGGGCCCTGGCTTCTTCGATCTCAGCAGAGAGATCGACACCCTTGACGCTCACTTCCTCGAAGGCTTGTCTCTTGGCTTGTATGCAAGCATGGGCAACTGCCCGAGTCAGTTTTACCTCGGCCTTCTCGGATATCTCCCTGGACCGGTCATTCGCGACAACAACATCTCTTTGTATGAAGAGACGAACTTGTCAGCCTCTGACTTGGCCGCAGATAGTGCAACAGCCTCCTCCTGAGCACCTCAAAGAAGGTCTTGAATCGATCATAGCTTCCCCCGAAGCGCGTCCCTCTCCGAATCCACGACGTCATTCAGCCAAGCCAACTTAAGGATTTCGGCGTCCTTGGCCGCAACATCCTCTCAGAGCTGCTCCACCAGGGCATCCTTCTGCCTAATCTGAAAGACACAGAAAATAAGCTGATTAGCACCAAGTATGTGGATGAAAGATAAAATTGTGAGTACCAGAATACCTGCTGGGTGAAGTCGGCCCTCTCTTGGAGCGCTCTCTTCGAGCCTGCCCGGAGGTTGATCAATTCCTCCTCTTTTCGGGCACATAAAGCCTCAAGCTCAACCGATTCTGATATAAGCTTTTCAAGCTCCTCTACACGATGAGTCAACTCATCTTGCATCTTGGAGAAGGCTTGGTCATACAACTTCTTGACCTGCAGCAAAGAGAGAAAGTTAGAAAGCAGGGGTAGGGAGTTTAAGAACAAAATATTGTTTCAAGAAAGTCACCTGTTTTTGAAGCCTCTCGGACTCCTCGAGGGCAACGGTGGCATTGATATCGGTCTCCTCCTCTACGCCTTCAAAATAATCTTTGAATGCGCCATCCCCTACGTAAGAGGTCTCCAAGACGGGGGCATTCCTCCCTTGGGCGTCTCGTATCTCCCCTGGAGAGAACGACAGGCCGATTGAAATCCATCGGCAACATCAGCCTCCATCGAGGCTTCCTTTCGCCCCCGAAAAATTTCGGAAGCAGATCCCTCGAACTCACCAATGCGGACTGTGCCATGTCTGACGGGCGGCTCGGGGACTTCACCCGAACCTTCTTCGAGGGTCTCCTCAGCACAGGGAAGGTCCGCATCGGCCGCCTCCAACTCAGCAGATGACCTCCCAACAACTGTCAAAGCATTAGCGCTTCGTTTGGCCTTTTGTACCAAAGGGCAGGTATCATCACTCTCCTCCTCAGCTCGTAGGCTCTCAGCGACCATTGAGGATAGGACCCTGGCATCAGTCTTGGGATTCCGAGCCTTTGATTTTTTGGATTTTGGAGACTCCGATGAGGCCTCCTTCTTCCTTTTCTTGTCCTTGGCAGTTTTCGGCTCCTCTTCCTTATCAGGAGGGGGCGGTTTCATCAACACGCCTTCCTCAAGGCCTGCACAGGCGTGTTATATCAAAAAACACCACCATCAAAAATACTTACAATAAATGAGAAAACAACAACAACGAGAGCATACCGTGGTTCTTAGCCTGCCACCGTGTTTTATCCAGATCGCGCCAGACGCGTTTGTTGTATGGAAAGGCGGAGTCCAAAAGTATGACCCACCTCGGAAGGTCCTGGAGCACGTCGGGAAACCAAACGGTGTCTACACAAATTAGAAGGAAATCGGTCAAGAGAAAAAGAGATGGCAAAACATACTCAATTCAGGGAACGACATTCTATCAGCAAGGATGACGTCCGAAGTTCTGATTCTAACAAATTGGCTCATCCATCCCCGATCCTTATCCTCGTCGATGCAGGTGAAGAACGCCTTGGCAGATCGATGGTGCAGCTTAATTAGGCCCCCTTGGAAGAGACGAGGGCTATATAATCTGATCAATTGGTCGAGGGTGAAAGTTATTCCCTCGACCATGTTGGTAATGTGTCGAATCATATATACAATGCTGCAAAAAGAAGGATAAATCTGACCGAGTGTCACTTGGTATTGATGACGAAAATTGAGAATCACCGGGTCAATCGGTGGAGAGGAAGAATCTACGGGGCCTAAGGTAAAAAGGGTATGTATATACACTGAGAAAGTCATCCTTATGTGGGACTACGCTTTCGTCAGCTGTAGGGATTTCTATTCGGGCCGCCTCCCCCCAACGGCAGTCAAGTTTTACCCTCTCTGTACGGATACTACACTTATATATCGAGACATGGACTCGCATCGGCCCGGTGTAGAAGGGGGTTTTCCAATCGTGAATTGTGTTGACGGAGACCTCTGGCAGCTTTTTATGTCACATCATTTAATGCTCTGAAGAGACTGGCGTCATAATAGAGATGTCGAAGAGGCAAGAAGTCAAGACCGTTTCTTATCACTCCATTCTAAGAAATGCGGGGACTATCTGTATACGGCTAAAATTGAAGAACCCGATTTTACGATCATTACGGCACTCAGAAGGCTCGAAGGTTCGAGTTTTGGCATCAAGGGGGCATATAGAGGGTTCTCAACCCCGAATCAGTGTAGATCGAAGACCGTCATGGAAAGGCGGAAAACTCCCAAAAGGCACATGGTTAAAGCTGACCAAGTACGCAAATTGTACAAGCCCGTACCATGACATTGAATGGTTGTATCAACCATCTCTCTTTTGTAATAATTACACATGTACTATGTTAGGGTTCCCCCTCATATATAAAGGGAACCCTTGTCACTTTGTAAGACACATGATATCCAATACAAGAACATTCTCTGCTCTCTAACTCAAACATTCTCTACAATTGTTTCACTGATTTATTGCCTTTCATTTATTGTGGTCATTAGTTGTTCTTCATTTATTACTCGTTATTAATCACAAATAAGCCATCTTCGAGACCTTCAATACTGCTATATCATTCTCGACAGTCCCTTGTCAAGCTCTTGAGCGCGACCTCGAGGCTCATTCCGACCAAGCTCGAGACCCCGTCTCTCCACTGCTCGGTTTGCATAATCCCATTACTCTTCGCTCTTATTTCATTTTCTAACTTCTCACCTAGCATCTAGTGCCTAAACAACTGGTATTAAAATAGATCACGTATTTTTAGAACCACAAAATCAAATATAATTATAATTACCATTTTCAAGGTAAACAAGTTTATTGCTACAACTTTAAAGGTCGAAACCATCAAGATCAAATTCTGAATCAGCCTCTAAGTATGAACGTGCACACATGATTTATTAATAACACTGTATTAATCCTAAGAAAATCTATGTTGGTTGTTTCAATTGATCTGAGCTGTTCTCATGCTCCAAGCAGTCAAATTTGAGATCTCAACATTCTCTGAACCATTGTTGAAGACATACAAATGGCTCGCACCATCCACTGCTAAATTAGTTGGGTAAACCCTTGCTGTAATGCAAGCTTTTCCCTCTCCACCAAAGCTCTCCACTATTGAGTGATCAATCTACAAAAAGCAAAAACAAAATATGATATAAATAATATTCTCATGACATGTCCATTATATTTTGGGTGTATGTATTTGATATTACATAAGTCATTTTATGGAAAAATATATTTTGGAAAATGACTTATTTGTTGGAAAATGTTATCCAATGTTTAGTTTGAATAATATTTGTGAGATCGAGAGTGTTTCGATAAATTTTTGAATATTAATTAATGTCTGGGCGTGATTAAGAAAAATAAATTTTTTAGTTTTCCTCTTTTGGTGGAAATTATATTTTCGAGCACTTTTTCCTACAATCAAACATCAGAAAATGACTTATAGAAAATACTTTTTTTGTCTTACCAAAGTCCTTAGCGACAATTTTTCTTGAACAGGATCCACATTCAAGAATGCTCCATAAGTAGTTTTGTCATAATCACCAGAAGGCAAGTGTAAGGAAGACCTAGACAAGGTAGAAAAATGAAAGTTTAATTAAGGAAAAATATAGGCATTACAATTACACGAGGAGAAAAATAAAAAGAGAGATTAAATAAAATATACCTGCTCTGGTCACTACACATGAGCACTATAAAATTGTTGTTATTTCCTTTGAAAATTCTGAAGAAAATTGCAGTATATTCTTGCATGTCATCAGATGCCAAGACTAGCAATCCAAATGGTCCAATCCCACCTTTTACTGATGCACCTTTTATGCTACAAACTTCTTGTGGATTTGCCCAATTTGCTTCCCATATCTCTGCTTTTTCCAACGTTTTCACTGCAAAAGAAATTTCTACATCTGCCTGTAAACAGTATAATAATTATAACTAGTTAATAACAGAAGGATGTAGGGCTGCACATAATTTGGTAAATGTTGAATTATCGTATTGAAATCGAAAATTTTGGTATTAGGTATTCAGTATAATATTTGGTTTAAGTTTAAAGAAAAAATGGTATTAGGTATGGTATTTGGTATTTTAAAATGAAATACTGAAATATCGATACCGTACCGAAATATATATTATATTACACAATACATATATTTTTAATTATAACATAAGTATAAGAAATCTAAAATTTTATTTTCCTTTATTCTCTAAGTTCATCAATTAACTCCAAGTAAGTAACAAGACATTTCTCTAAGTTTTCTCTCTCTAGGTATATTTTTAATTACCTAACAAGACATTTCTCTAACAAGACATATATTTTTAATTATAACATAAGTATATGTTGATTTTGGACAAACGTTTTTAATTTTGTACTTTTGAGTACGTTAATTAAGAATATTACCGTCTATGACTATATGCACTAGTTAGTATTCAAGCCGAATAAATCGAAGTTACCGAACCGAATAAACCGAAACAGAAAAAAAAAAATCGAACCATACCGATCTTAATTAGGTACGGTATTCGTATAGCATTTTACGAAACCGAATACCGAACCGAAATGTCTAAATACCGTACCGTACCGACCGACGAACACCCCTAGAAGGAAGGCATGGTTTTAACTTTTATCATTATTGTATGCTGATAAATCGTAGGTCTAGCCCAGGGTATTTCGGAAAAAGCCTCTCTAAATTCACAAGTTAGGGTAAGGTTTGCATACACTTTACCCTCCCCAGACCCCACAATGTGGATTGTTGTTATGGTGTGAAAAATCGTAGGTTTAACCGAGGGTATTTCGAAAATAGCCTCTCTACCTCCACAAGGTAAGGGTAAGTTTTGTATACACTTTACACTCCCCAAACCCCACAATGTTGATTGTTGTGAAAAATCATAGGTTCAGCCGAGGGTATTTCGGAAACAGTCACTCTACCCCCACAAGGTAGGGGCAAGATTTTCATACACTTTACCCTCCTCATACCCTACAATGTGGATTGTTGTTGATGTTGTGAAAAATTGTAGGTTTAACTCAAATGGATTTGAGTTTTAGCATTGACGGTCAGTAAGATATTTACACGATCAAGTTACTTATAATGTAATTATTGTACGAGTCAAAATCAGACTAGGTTCATTGAATGCAAATGAACGAGTTATGGCTGATAGCGAGCAGGGCCCAATAGCGGGGAGTTGCCAAGCGAGAGACCGAGACCGAGGTTGAGTAGAGAAGGGTGCTAGTAATGACTAGGATAGTCTTAGCACTACGAAAAGGAATATTCTGCTGAATATTCCTCCTGATTGTACTTTTTAGGGTTTCTTAAGAATATCCCTTATAATTAGAAGAGATAGAGAACAAAGAAGTTGACCATTGAAAGAATATACGAAAAGTCTGTCTCGCTGGAGTGATTGATTTCATTGTTTATTTTGTCTTTCCACTCACAAGATCCAAGAACACTTTGCCCATTCTCTTATTCAGTTATCACACGTTGTTGTTAGAAGGAGGAATCATCCATATCATTCAATATTTGGGTGAATCTTTCCTTCTATTTACATTTATTGTCATTTAGCATATTTATTGCCTATCATTACCCTCTCATTCATGAACATTCATTGAGTGCATCATAGTCATTTAATAACCTTGAATACGGTCTCATATCATCCGCATCTAATAACTTTGGATTTAGGATTTATTATGTTGAACTAGGATTTGCCCATTATCAAACTATTTAATTAGTTTAACAAAGAGTTTAACACTTTTTGATCAAACAATTATAACTAAATCTTTGCAATAAATATTTTTTAGGATTAGCTCATATATATCGAGATGTAGAAGAATTTTATACACGATATATTTTAACTTGTTGTAGCATGTAATCTCCTTTATTTTTCAGATAACTAATCCAGCTTTTTATGAACAACTTTTATTTATCTTATAGTTAACTTGATGCAAAAAAGTTCTTTTCCATTGTATATTAAGTCAAACTCTAATCACAAACATGATATATAAAAAGATAATAACAAACCAATTATAATAGGTTAAACTATATAAATAATGTAAATAAATATTGCGTCAATTTAAAGAATTAAATTACCTGTGTACCTGTGACTCCGGATATTTCACGTACTGATCCAGCCATAAGCACAGTAGTACTTTCAACAACTGGATTATTAATTCGAAGCTTTTCAATTTCGACTATTGGCCATTGCAAGAGCTGATTTCCAGATTTTTGAAGCCAAATTCTTCTAGGAATTCCTTGAACACCAGCCCAACCTCTAATACTATTTATTTCAAGATTATTTACTGATTCTTTTACCCATCCAAATAAAATCCTCCTATTAGTAGCACTATCAAAAAATGTTTTTGAAGCATAATACTTCCCATAATCATATCTAAATCCTAATCCAATATCCAAGTATTCATTATCTGGGATAAAAATATCCTTATTTGGATTATATATTCCAATTGTATAGTAATCAGAATTTGCTACACTTACTTTGAATACATGTTTTACATTTGAACCTATAATAGAAGTGTTTAAACCAATTTGACTAATTGTTGAAACTGGGAAAAAATCAGGACATTCCCACATCCCAGAATTGTTTAAAAAATGCAATGGTTGTTCAGTTTGAATCCAATCAATAAAATTCTTGCTTTTGTACAATAAACCAATTCCTGTGTTGTTTTTTTTATTTCCAACTACCATTCTCCAATTACCATCTGTAGGATTTAACCATGCAGTAGTTGGGTCTCTGAAATTTTTACCATCAATTTTGTTCACTGAATTTGGTGTTATTAGTGGATTATAAGGTGATTTTACCCATTCTATAAGGTAAGGGTCCAATAAATTTTTGGGCACGGCTAGATTTTGAACTTGGATATCGGAGAAGTCTACTCCGGTATAGAGAATTGCCGGTTTTCCGCCGGAGAGAATTGTTGTAGAACCTGAAAATAATTACATCAATTAAGCCTCAATTCACAGGTCCAAGTCAACTATATAAATCGTGACCAATCAAGCTGCTTCATTTTTCTTAAAATATTAACAACAATATTATTATTATTATTATTATATATTTATTATAATAAATGACAACTCCCTATATATTTTATATTAAGTTTTTGTTTTAAAATATTAAGTCAATCTTGGTCAAAATTTTTTACATTATATTGTAATGTATCGATTGTTCTTTGCGATGAGTACAACACCAACTTCTTCTTTCCGAGAAATACCAAAAGATTCAATTCTTCAGTTTTTTATATTTAACCAACTTTTGTTGATAAACATATTTTTATCAATTTTTTATTTGTATTTTTTTATTATGTCATAGAAATAACAATAATTTTATAAAATATTCTCACAGAAGTCCTTATAAATCACAGTAAGTCCTCTGAGCAATATTGTATGTTGGATTTCTTACTTTATTATCTTGCTAAATGACATCCACATTTGTTATTGCAGGAAGTTTTAATTTGAAAAAAAAAATTCTATATAATCAATAATACTATTAAAATACTAATATTTATATATTTTTTAAATAATAATATTGGTACACGTGCAAAGTATGTACCCTAAAACTAGTAGTAGTAATAATAATAATAACAATAATAATATTATAGGAGAACTCTATACTTTATACTGGCATATAAATTTCTAAATGATTTCTAAAAATTGTAGAACCTGAAAAACAGCCTTTAAAATCATAAGGCTCTGATCGGAGTAGTGCCGGCGGCTGAGGTGTCCAGTTGATAAGATCAGTTGATGTAGAATGTCCCCAGACTATGTTTCCAAATTGTGCATCGTAAGGATTGTATTGGTAGAAGAAATGGTAAATTCCCATATATATCATTGGTCCTATATATATTTATATATTCATAAGTTTAATACAGATAAATTGGTTAAGCAATTTGATTAATTAACCATGCACTTATAAAGTCACTTTTGGCACCACGGAAGTTATTTTTGAGGAAAATGTTTGTTATGAAAAAAAAAATTATTTTCATGTGTTTAATTATGAAAAAATATTCCGTAAAAATGAAGCCATTCATTTATGAGAGAAAATTAGTTTTCTTACAACTATATATCTTAACTCATCTTATTTATAGGTATTCCAACTAACACTCGAAAAACATTCTCTGATTTGCTAATATTATGTGTTAATTTTCAGTATAATTTTTTTTTTAAAATATTTGTCATTCATCAAAGACACTGGAAAATACTTTTAAGAAAAATATTTTTCGTAGAGAATATTATATGAATGGAGAGTAATTTCCGTCGTAGCAAAAACAATCAAAGAGGGAATTAACTTGACAAACTTACCATTAGGATCTGTGGAACCATAACCAAAGGTTGTGAATTTGATCACCATAAAATCGTACATAAACAACAGAAAAAGAATAAGAAAAAAAAACAAGAATTAGGATAAATAAAACAGTAGAAATTCAAGCTATATATATATCAATGGCTAATTTACTGAATTAAGGTGGGACTAATAAAATAGAAGAAAAGATGAAAGCAGCTCACTCACCATTCATCCAATACTTAGCAGGTTGAAAATGAAACGCAGTCCTGTATATCTGATCTGGTGTCTCTATTTCATGAGAAGCAGCTTCAAATTGCCGAGTTACATGAATTGAAATTAGAATTAAAACTGGAATATAAAGTCTAAGGCTGGCCATTCTTGGAATTAGGTTTTACTATGAAATGTGAATGAATATATGTTTCAGAATTTTAACATATATTCTGATGCTTCATGCAAACAATAGAAGTTTCTCTTTTTATTCGTCAATGTTCAAACTGGTTGTGTCCTCTGAAATTGTTCAAACAGTGTAGTTGATTTATAACTTAGCCATGTGCAAGGTTGGAGTTGGAAATTTTCTTCATAATTTGAAAAGTATAATTGGACCATTCTTCTTGACATGCGTTAATGATGGGTAAGAACTATAACTGCCGTTTACCAGATGACATATCTCCGCTAGGGCCTCATTGGTAAACAAACGAAAGAGATATGTATATTTTTAATCGCTCTCAAAATTAATATTCGATAAATTAATTTTGGCTGGCTAACAAATTCAGTTGGTGCAACCGATCGGTCAATTCTGTATTTTGCCTTAAATGAGATGATGAGAAAAAACAGGACCATTGACTAAGCATCCGCGTAGGTCCAATCTACGAGCGAATCGACAAACCTACCCTTATGCCTCTTGGTCAATAGTTTGCCCATGACTTCATTGGAAATTTCCAAGTTGCAACCGTGCCCATGACAAAATATTAAATATACATTATAATAATTTGACTTTTATATATACGGTGTAATTTTTCGACGATAAGAGATTCATCACCCTTCTGCCTCTCTAGCTCCCGCCTTGATTAGTCATATATGCCCTCTAAATGAAACTTTATCAACTGTTGTCAAACTAACATAAACGACATTGTAGGTATCTGACATCTTGTGATATGGTACATAAGTTTATACTAGGTAAGCACGGGCCCAACAAGCTAAACTTTGACGAAGTTTATTTCCACTTGTTAATTTGTTCTTTGTTATAATTTACCCTTGTATTCAATTAACCTAATTAATTGTTTTATCTTTTTACTCCTAGAGGAATAAAAATAATCACAGGAACATATATGTATTTCTATTGTCAACTTTTTAGAACATTAAGATAAAATAAAGAAAGATAAGATACATGAAAGTGAGGAAATAAACATGTCTCTCAAAGGCAACCAACTTTTTTTTTAAAAAAAATAAATAAATCAAAAGAAGTAAAATGTTTGAATTAATAATGTGAATTTTGTATAGTCATCTGTGGTTCTAGCTTTCTTTCTTTTAGATACCTAATATAGTTATGATGTTCTAATAAATTCTGTTATTCAGTTTGTTGATATGTTATAAAGCTTCAACCTTAAATATTTGGAAGAATCATTCTCATTTCTATATATTTTAAAATGTTATTTTTTCCCGTTAGCTTTATCTTGCTTACTTGAGCAAAGTTACAAACTATGAACCTTTAATATCATTTTGTGAGCTCCATTCATCTCATTTTTATTTGGATTGTTTAGAAAGTACACTCTTAGTAAATATACGTTACTAATTGCGAAGTAAACAAAACTTTGAAAACCTTATGTATTCTTCAGAGCTCATTTACAAATTTATTTGGAAACCTTTTGAGAAAATTTTGAATAGATGAAACGACCTTCAAATGAAATGTCACTTTATAATAGACAATTAAACTAAAATATGTCTTTTGCAAAATATTTTTCTTCAACTTGAATATACCAAATTATTTCATAAAACATTGTGCACGTATTGTAGTAGTATTTGATACAGTCTCCATATCAAGAGCTTTTAGAACTAAAATTACCAAAGTTAACAATAATAAAAGGTATTACAACATGATTCGATAAACCTTTTCCTGTAAAATAATTCGATTTATTTTAAAAAGAAAGTCTCTGTTGAAATAAATTAACATCTGTATAATTTTTTGTGCATTACAATTTCAAGTAAAAATCAATCATCACATAAAATAATTTTAGTATGTCATCTACCAAATTAATTTAGAGAAATTCATAAAAATAAATGACCATAATATCTATTATTAGCTTATGATATACAAAAACTAGTTCTTGAGATTTTCTAAACAGTTTGATAGTAGCAGCTATGGGCTTTAGAGTTTAGAAGTAGTCATAAATATATACAGTTTAAAAATATACTTTTTATTTGTCTGATACACCATTTTATACGGAGAAATATAAGCAAAACACGAATGAATGGCTTCAAACTTAATAAAATTAGCACGGTAATCAACTTATTTGAACCAATCAAAATACAGAGCCACTTTAAATGATCAATAAATTATAAAACTTAAACATGAAATGACAAAAAGAGAACTTGGTTAATCACTAATTAAGGAGACGATATAAAATGTGATTCAATCCATGTATGTTAATATATAGTCTCAATACATGCTTTTCTATTCAGGGCCATACAACAAGCTCCTCCTCTGCCTTTTTCGGTTTTTAAGTTTTAAGCGTGTTCTATTCTCTGAACTTGCTTAAAATAGGAATGGGTTTTCAGTTACCAAGAGATCATGTAATTATAAGGTGACCTTTACTTCACTTTGAAAAAATAAAAAGAGTATCAGCCGTTGGACCATGCTATAAAATGGACCATTTTCATTGCATGCATGCCAAGCAACGACATTTTCAAGACTACCGGGGCGAAGTCAGGACCTGAAATTTTTGAATTCGGAATTTTAGCCCTTTTAAATTATTAAGTTACATATTAAATATATTTATTAAGATAAATATAGAGTTTTAACCAAAATCGAACCCGGGTCTCGATCTCTAGCTCTGCCCCCGACCGCAACACCAGGCAGATTTTGTCTGTTAATAAAATCTGCCTTGAACTTCGGACAATTGAGATACTCTCATCCTTAAATTTGACAAATATTTCAATGATTAATCGGCCAAATAGTATTAGGGAACCAATATTGCCAGCCTTGTTGCGTTTTTATTAAGGGGCATGAATGAGAAATGAAAGAGATACCTCTTGGATGTGAATGGAAAATGGAAGAGGCACTTCTTAGGTTGCACCTCTTCATCTCACCCTTTCATTGGGGTGTGAATGGGAAATAAAAATCTGAGATCTCTCCCCTCAATTTTCTACATACTGCATTGGTTTTTTTAGTATTTTGTGTGATTTGCTCCGCCATTTGAGTTCACCGAAATTCGGTGATTTGAAGTGTCACTATCATAGAATAGTTATTACGTTCTATCCTGAGAGGAATTTGTCACGACCCGATTTCGGAGTCGTGAAGGCGCCTGTCCTGGAACCAGGCAAGCCGCCCTTTTTATCTAAGCTAAATTAAATTTTCAGTAAATATGCGATTTTTATATAAATTTATTAATAATATTAAGAGTCTGAAGTTTAAAAATAATATTGGAAACAAAAATTTAAAATCTCCATCCCCGGATCCAGTGTCACTCAGTCATGAGCTACTATAACATAAAGCCAAAAAAAAAAAAGAAATTGACAACATTGTCTCAAAATAAAGAACAACAGGTAGAATAAGAAAGAGAAGGCGAGGTCGCGGTCGCCAGTTGCTACCTCGACTACTCCAGTGAAAACTTTGACAGCTGCTCAATATCCACTACCGGGTCCTGGTATACCTGGGTCTGCACACAAGGTGCAGGGGGTAACGTGAGTACACCACCTCAGAAGTAACGAACCCAAACTATGGGCTGAGAGGTAGTGACGGGCTAAACCTCAATAATTAAATCATCAGCGTACAAAATTTAGGCATGTTCACAGTTTATCAGAGAATAACAACAGAATATACTAGATATACCTTCATATGTTCTACATGCCAAATGTCACAGTGTGAAAATGCACATAGTGCTCACAACTCTCCCACAGAAGTCCACTCAGTACTATATATGGCTCTCAGGCCCAGGGAAGTTCCATCCCGGAATATGCATAAACACCGGTGACCGTAGTCACTCCGTACTGAGGAAAAAGACCAATCAAACCCCACAGAAAAAGTCCCTCTCCGGAATACAACAGTCAGACAAGATCCATGTCCAGGGACGATTCATCCCTCACATAACATCCCCTTCGGACACGATCCAAGCCCAGGGAAAATCCATCCTTCACATAACATCAGCTTCGGACAAGATCCATGTCCAGGGAAGATCCATCCCTCATCATTAATGTGCTCACTGAGGGTGTAAAGACTCCGGAGGGGCCCTAGTGGCCCAAGCACCATATCAAGCCAACGAAGGCATGATTTAATATTGTTGCGGTGTGCAGTCCAATCTCATAACTGTCTCAATAACAGGCTCTCGAACTTACTCAGTCATTACTTTTCAGTCTCACTCACATGGATCACATATGCCTCCATCATCCCGACACAATGAGTATGCATATAATTAACAATATTGAGACTGAGATATGAAGTGGTATGTTATAACATGACTGAGTATATAGAATCAAATAATCACAAAATGAGACAGTAATATATGACCACTCGGGTCTCAACATTTCCGGCGTGAAGCCTAGCATTTATACTTAACATGATTTCTAACAGGTTCACAATTACAATATTAACAGGAGCACATATATCATTTGAGAATAATCACTAAGTCGTGCTATGTGATAAGTCAGGCCACAAATACTCGGTGCATGCCCGCCACTTGGTAAGTGCGTCACCTCAACAATAGCCAAAAATCATTTAGCTCGGGGTTTCGAACCTTCATAACCAAGTTTGGAAACGTTACTTACCTCAAAATCGGCTAAAATACTATTTTATAGTGTCTTTGCCTCTAAATTCGGCCTATGAGTGCTCCAAATCTACCAAGTTCAGATTTTTATCATCAAATTATGCTTAAGAAATGAATTCCAATTGAAAAGCACCAAATTTAGCTCAAAACCCGAAATTAGTCAAAACCCGACCCCCAGGCCCGCGTCTTGGAACCTGAAATTTTTTACACCAAAGTGTTCTTAATCATCTCACGAGTCCGTACATGTAAAGAACGCTAAAATCGGAGTTCATTTAACCCCTCAAATCGACCCCTAAAGGTCTCATAATCTCAAGCCCTAACTACCCTTTTTTCCTACTGATTTTCATAATTAAACACTGATATAAGGTCTCCAGTCACATATAATTGAGTTTTCAAGTCCAAAAACCTTACCTCGATGAAGCAGCGTTTCCCTCTTCAAAATCTCTCAAAAACCTCGGAATCCGTACAACAATGGTGAAAGAGGGTAAACAATCGTGAAGGCAGGTTTTTATACTTTCTGAACAGTGGTTCCGCACCTGCGGCCACTTAAGCACACCTGCGGACCCTCACCTGCGTACCCGCACCTGCGGTCCCAGGTCCGCACCTGCGGAGCATCCGCACCTACGACCCCTTCTCCGCACCTTCGACTTCGTAGGTGCGATCCTCCTCCCGCACTTGCGATCCTCTGCTGAGCCTCCCAAATTCCGCATCTGCGGAGCTTTGCTCGCTCTTGCGGGCCCGCACCTACGGTCACACTTTCGCAGGTGCGGTTACACTAGCACCAGCATCTGAAGCTGCATTTTACCAACTTTAAAACTTCCGTTAATCACCTGAAATCAATCACGAGCCCTTCGGGACCCCAACCAAATTTACCAACACATCATAAATGATCATTCAAACTTAGTTGCACTCTCAAAACACTAAAAATAACATCAAAACACCAAAATGTCATCGGATTCAAGCCTAAGAACTTTGAAATTTCTAAAATCCACCAACGATGGCGAAACTATCCAGAACAACTCCGATTGACCTGAAATTTTGCAGACATATCAAAAATGACATTACGAACCTGTTCCAACTTCCGGAATTCCATTCTGACCCTGACAGCCTATTTTCCACTGCCGGCCGGAAATCACCAAAAATTAATTTTCGCCAATTCAAGCCTACACCGGTCCTCCCAAAAATATTCTGAACACACTCCTAAGTCTCAAATCACCTAACGAATCTATCCGAGCCATAAATCCGCATTCCGAGGTCGTTCCAATAAGTCAACCCTCAGTTGATTTTTTCCATTTTAAGGCTATTTCTTAAGACTAAATGGCTAAATTCTCACCACAACCATTCCGATTTCGAGCCTACCAACTCTAACACATCAAGAACAGTATAACCAACCTATGAAAATTCAATAACAATAATTTTTAATGCAAGTTCTACGTAACGACCGACCGGGTCATTATATTCTCCATCACTTAAACATACGTTCGTCCTCGAACGTGTCTAGAGTTGTTCCAAACACCACCAAAATTGTTGTGTAACCTACCATGCACATATTCAGAGGTGATCCCACATCACCCTACCCCATCTAGGTCTGATAACACCACATAACTGAAATTTCATTATCAAATCGTGACCCATAAACCTTAGAACTACATTTTCACTTCTGAATCAATTTACAAGATCAAAATCCCACAACTATAAAATGAATAAGTCTGAGCACACTGTAACAAGTCATATCCGTAACCCAAGATGAAATACCATGATCCACTGCATGAATCAAGCACTCGTGTCGATAACTCCTAATCACAATAGTTGCTTATAACAACCCAATACCGGTAAATAACCTCTTATCAAGAAATGCCTCGCTCTTACACTTTCATATATTGTCGATGATGACAGAAACATGTAGAAACTAATAACCATTCGTCCGATCAATCAGACATGAAGCTCCCCCTTCCCAAACAGGAATTATAGCAAATTTCTAAGCCGACTCCCGATATTTATCCTTCCAACTATTCTGTAGACAATTCTGACAATATTCATTCTAGGTCCAATGACCTCTTCTGACATGACACATCAATACAATTCGAAGCCATAACATGTGCAACTCGCGCACTCAACAACAACATCCCAATGTAATAAAATTATATAAAAGACTCACACGAGAGGACTATCCTGCCATTAACAATTACCCTCACAACATCATGCTAAAAGCCTGACACACATCGTAAAAATAAAAACACACGAATCCAATACCAAAGGTCATACCCTTACATAACTCTGCTACACTGAGTAATCCCATCGAAACTCTAGTCCATATGAAATACTTCAAGACGCCAGTATATATCATTTACTTAGTCATTTGAAACTGCTGATGCCGCCTAAGAATTTTGACCTTCCTTCCAGAACTGAATCGTGAATTCACACATGCAGATCCCGACTCTACACAACGTACCGCATACACCATGCCATCCTATTATAAATATGGAAACTTCATAACCCCTTCCGAACCACAAGCAACTACGTACCCAAATAGACAAGAACTTACATTTGATCCCATCTAGAAGCAATCTCTATACCTCTCATGCTCCTCACGCCAGTAGAAAATACATATCTCTAATCGTGGTTGAAACCATCAGGAACCATTCGAATCCCATTTGCACAACACCAAGCCGTCAGAACTGAATCCTCCTAACTCAACCACGCTACGCAGGTCACCAACACCCAAGAGCATTACTAGGAACATATGTAGAAACTCATTGCCTCATAAGCACCCAAAAGAACTAATCATATCCATTGCCATGCCGATCCGACCCACTATAAGGCTGTCCTATTTATCCAAGTTCCTTATGACTTACCCTCGAATTGATAATTCTCCTTGTCATAATACTTAAATTCTCAACCTAGATTCACCACACGAGACCCAAGCATAAGACCATACCGTCTAAAGCTCATAAGTCGCTGAATACTCTCCGAAATATCCCCAAACTGAAACTAATATAGCACATAATCGGGGAACCAATTAATCATTAGCAGACTCCCCCACTTGGCTCAAAGCCATAGATCAAAACAACAATAACCCACAATGCCCATACGCTATCACTGCCACAATACCGCAGTTGGATTCAACTAAATCCTTCATAATCTCATACATAACTCAAACCATTAAACATCCCAAATCATCTCCAACCTCGCATCCACCATTGCAATAGTCGTGCCAACTCCCACAAGTGATCTAAACTCAAATTACAACATATATCAATTACTGGTAAAAGAGAACTTGCTACAAAACAACATAAGAGGTCTTCCCATACACTCACGACTTGAGGCTATATGCCAACTCCAGACAGAAATCAAACACTCAACGGTTTTCGCTACAAATCCAACCAATCTTTTTTTGTCACAATCAAGCAATATAAACACATCTCACCCTCAAATCACACTCACCAAGTAGTCATCTAGTCACCGGGTCTCGTCAATAAGGACACCAACGGACATATAAGTCCCCAATTACATGTGCTCACACAAACGAATCTTGGCACTCAAGCCACAGACAAAAATCCGACCTCAAGTCCTCCAGACTGGCCCCAAACATGCTAAATTCGCATCCCATTCATGGAAGTCACAAGCCATCGATGCACAGCTGATACCAAGCGCTCACGTGTGCGTTCGAATACATGAAAGGAGTTCAAAGAATTACGCTTCAGGTTGAATCAATGGATTCACACGACACGAGTTCAAGAATGTGAGATTTTTTCCTAAAGGTTCTGCAGCCTCTCGAAGATAAGTACAGATGTCTCTGTACCAATCCGCAAGACTCTACTAAACCTGCTCATGAATGGTGAGACCTATTTAACCTAAAGCTCTGATACCATCTTGTCACGACCCGATTTCGGAGTCGTGATGGCGCCTGTCGTGGAACCAGGCAGGCCGCCCTTTTTATCTACGCTAAATTAAATTTCCAGTAAAAATACGATTTTTAAAAGAATTTATTAATAATACTAAGAGTTTGAAGTTTAAAAACAATATTGGAAATAAAAATGTAAAATCTCCATCCCCGGATCCGGTGTCACTCAGTCATGAGCTACTATAACATAAAGCCAAAAGAAAAAGAGAAATGGACAACATTGTCTCAAAATAAAGAACAACAGGTAGAATAAGAAAGAGAAGGCGAGGTCGCGGTCGCCAGCTGCTACCTCGACTACTTCAATGAAAACTCTGACATCTGCTCAATATCCACTACCAGGTCCCGGTGTACCTGGGTCTGCACACAAGGTGCAGAGGGGTAACGTGAGTACACCAACTCAGAAGTAACCAACCCAAACTATGGGCTGAGAGGTAGTGACGGGCTAAACCTCAATAATTAAATCATCAGCGTACAAAATTTAGGCATGTTCACAGTTTATCAGAAAATAACAACAGAATATACTAGATATACCTTCATATGTTCTACATGCCAACATGTCACAGTGTGAAAATGCACATAGTGCTCACAACTCTCCCACATAAGTCCACTCAGTAATATATATGGCTCTCAGGCCCGGGGAAGTTCCATCCCGGAATATGCATAAACACCGGTGACCGTAGTCACTCTGTACTGAGGAAAAAGGCCAATTCAGCCTCACGGAGAAAGTCCCTCTCCGGAATACAACACTCGGACAAGATCCATGTCCAGGGACGATCCATCCATCCCTCACATAACATCCCCTTCGGACACGATCCATGCCCAGGGAAAATCCATCCTTCACATAACATCAGCTTCGGACAAGATCCATGTCCAGGGAAGATCCATCCCTCATCATCAATGCGCTCACTGAGGGTGTAAAGAATCCGGAGGGGCCCTAGTGGCCCAAGCACCATACCAAGCCAACGAAGGCATGATTTAATATCGATGTGGTGTGCAGTCTGATCTCATAACCGTCTCACTAACAGGCTCTCGGCCTTACTCAGTCATTACTTTTCAGTCTCACTCACATGGATCACAGATGCCTCCATCAGCCCGACACAATGAGTATGCATATAATTAACAATATTGAGACTGAGATATGAAGTCGTATGCTATAACATGACTGAGTACATGGAATCAAATAATCACAAAATGAGACAGTAATATATGACCACTCGGGTCTCAGCATTTTCGACGTGAAGCCTAGCATTTATACTTAACATGATTTCTAGTAGGTTCACAATTACAATATTAACAGGAGCACATATATTATTTGAGAATAATCACTAAGCGGTGCTATGTGATAAGTCAGGCCACAAATACTCGGTGCACGCCCGTCACTTGGTAAGTGCGTCACCTCAACAATAGTCAAAAATCATTTAGCTCGGGGTTTCGAACTCTCAGAACCAAGTTTGGAAACGTTACTTACCTCAAAATCGGTTAAAATACTATTCTGCAGTGCCTTTACCTCTAAATTCGGCCTCTGAGTTCTCCAAATCTACCAAGTTCATATTTTTATCATCAAATTATGCTTAAGGAATGAATTCTAATTGAAAGGTACCAAATTTAGCTCAAAACCCGAAATAAGTCAAAACCCGACCCCCGGGACCGCGTCTCTAAACCTGAAAAATTTTACACCAAAATGTTCTTCATCATCTCACGAGTCCGTACATGTAAAGGACACTAAAAATTGAGTTCGTTTGACCCCTCAAATCGACCCCTAAAGGTCTCATAATCTCAAGCCCTAACTCCCCCTTTTTCCTACTAGTTTTCATAATTAAACACTGATATAAAGTCTCCAATCACATATAATTGAGTTATTAAGTCCAAAAACCTTACCTCAATGATGAACAGTGTTTCCCTCTTCAAAATCCCTCAAAAACCTCGGAACCCATACAAAAATGGTGAAAAGAGGGTTAAAAATCGCGAAGGCAGGTTCTTATACTTTTTGAATAGTGGTTCCGCACCTGCGGCCACTTAAGTGCACCTGCGGACCCGCACATACGGTCCCAGGTCCGCACCTGCGGAGCATCCGCACCTGCGACCCCTTCTCCACACCTGCGACTTCGTAGGTGCGATCCTCCTCCCGCACTTGCGATCCTCTGCTGAGCCTCCCAAATTCCGCATCTGCAGAGCTTTGCTCGCTACTGCGGGCCCGCACCTGCGGTCAGTCTTTCACAGGTGCGGTTACACCAGCACCAGCAGCTGAAGCTGCATTTTACCAACTTTAAAACTTCCTTTAATCACCCGAAATCAATCCCGAGCCCCTTAGGACCCCAATCAAATTTACCAACACATCATAAATGATCATTCAAACTTAGTTGCACTCTCAAAACACTAAAAATAACATCAAAACACCAAAATCGCATCGGATTCAAGCCTAAGAACTTTGAAATTTCTAAAATCCACCAACGATGGCGAAACTATCCAGAACAACTCCAATTGACCTGAAATTTTGCAGACGTATCAAAAATGACATTACAAACCTATTTCAACTTCCGGAATTCCATTCCGACCCTGATAGCCTATTTTCTACTGCCGACCGGAAATCACCAAAAACTAACTTTCGCCAATTCAAGCCTAATTCTACACTGGTCCTCCCAAAAATATTCTGAACACACTCCTAAGTCCCAAATCACCTAACGAATCTATCTGAGCCATAAAATCAGCATTCTGAGGTTGTTTACCAATAAGTCTATCCTTAGTTGACTTTTTCCATTTTAAGGCTATTTTAAAGACTAAATGACTAAATTCTCACCACAACCATTCCAATTCCGAGCCTACCAACTCTAACACATCAAGAACAGTATAAGCAACCTATGACAAGTCAATAACAGTAATTTTTAATGGAGGTTTTACGTAACGACCGATCGGGTCGTTACAGAATTAATCCGCAACCTTGGGCATTGTGAGGGGATTAAATTCCTTAAGGAAACACAAAAAACTTGTGGGCTCGGAATTTTTTCTGCTTTGTTTTTTCTTTAAACTAATGTTTATTGATTTACTGGTTTTGAATACAGAGTGATAACAATCTTAAGGAATTTAACATTTTTATTGTGTTTGTTAGAGACTAAACCAGTAAGATAATCATGAACATGATGACTAATAGAGAAATTTTAGAGTGGAACATATCAGTGCACTCATCGTATTTTTTTGTGGCTTTCATTTGGATCTTTAATCCTTCAAGGAATATTTGTCCTTTATGGTTAAGGACTAGAACTTGAGAACAAAAAGACAAACATAAGTTTGGACCAAACAATACAGTTGATAATTGTATCTTCTCAAAATTAAATTTGAGAAACCGAAGAAAGGATAACGTCAACTTGAGAAAATTGGAAAAAGAAGAAAGCGACTAAATATCCACGCTTGAGCGCCATTTGACTAATAAAAAGTTGTCTTCAAATGTGTCAAATGACATCATTTTCCGGCTATAACTTGGAGTGATCGAAACCATCGGTTCTATTTCTTTACTTTACTCATCTTTAATTAATTTTCTATTCTTTATGATTTATGGATTCAGTTTCTATAAATATTAGGATAGATATTTATTATGTAATAATCTCAAAATTATATTCTCTTTGCGTGCTAATATATGGTTAAAGGATAATTTTGTTATTCCATTTACCAAATGAAATCTGTTTGTTGGTAAACAAGTTGGTGGCATGCATGACATTATCAAGGAAGTAAGGCATGAATTAGACTTACATGAATACTTGAAAAACTATGTTGAGATCAGAAATATGATATTTTATATGTGTATTGTGGAACAGTTAGTTGTATCCCAAATAATTTATATGCCATTTGATGTGAACTTTGTCCTGTGGTGGAGAGAAGTCTTCTCACAAAAGACATGGACACACTAAAGCACAAATGTGAGATCTTGCATTTTATAATACAGTTCACATAAGAATCTAATTATTGATTCTTGGTCCAAAGTGTTAATCCAAAGTTAAACCAGAATTGTAATATTAATGTGGCTTTGATTATCCAACACTGGACTACAGATAGAAAACCCACATTTGTATGAATGTTAAAGCATGCGGGAAAACCTTCTAAAGGGATCAAACATTTCTGGTCCGAAAAGTCGTAACGCTTGGAAACAATTTTTTTTTGTAAATCGTATTGCCACAAGTTCTTTACTAATAAGTGTGCACAAAATTGTGCTAATGTGTACCTTATTTGTGATTTTTTTTTGTCTTTGTTACAAAAGAAAATTTAAAACTAAAAAGTGTTTAAGGTTGTAAGCATGAGGCTTACATTAATGCTTGAAGTATTCGTGAGATCATGAATATAATATATATAAAGATATACATATGTTAGTTTGATAAGAATAATATATCAAACTATTGAAATGTTTAGGGGTTACAATTTTTGTTGGAAAACTATTTGGAAAGAGAATTAAAATTCTCGTGATTTTCTACACCCGTTATGGAGAATAAAATCTTCGTGATTTTCTACTCCTGCTTCGAGATCAAAATCTGCGTGATTTTTTACTCGTTCGTTGAGATTAAAGTCTTATAAGTGCATTTTAATTAATTTTTAATATATAATTTTCTCTGTAAAAATAAAGAAATTATCATATTCTTCCCTAGCTTTTAATAAATTATGTAGGAATGACTGCAAACAAGTGATGCAGAATCAAGGAAGATTTTAAGAAATAGCGCATCAAAGGAGAAAAATAAGCTACGATGGAGTAAATAAACAAGGCACCAAGAAGATAAACGCACGAATCAGAAACTTTCATAACAGACCATAACTGACTCATAACCAAGATCCATAATCGACCCATAACGAAACTCATAACCAAAGCATAACTAGTTATGAAGTGGTTATAAAAGAGACGTCTCAAAAATTTGGAATGGGGGTGGAGAGCAGAGAAGATCATTAGACAACTAAATCCATTTTAGAGTCTTTCCTTTTCATTTTCAATCAGTTGTTCAGTTCTTTAAATTTTCGCCCAGTCATAACCGTGGCTTGTATTGCTAGTTCCTAATAAATTTTAGCTTTGAAAATTACTCTATATCCTGCTTTTAATTAAATAGGGAGAATTATTCTTTCTGAATATTTCTTTCTATTTTCTTATCTAATGGGCAAGAATATTTTCATTGTCAGTACTAACTCCATTATGGAGTAACTTTTCTTGTGTTGGGAGAATGACGAATCTTAATATTTCTATATAATAGTAGATATTATTCCTCAATTTCGCATACTTGAGCTGAAGCTTTTCATTTACATTTTACCTTCTTTATAGTTAGGTGTTATTTAATTTGTCAACATTTATCTATTTCATACTATATATTATCTTCTTACTAATTCTGTAATCGAAAGAGGAGGAAGAAGTAATAGAGTTAATTTTGGTATTGATAGATGTTAACTTTTATTTAATGACATCTAGCTCTTATATGATAAAATTGACTTTACACTTATTTGTAATCGAAAGAGGCGAATATTGTAGTAATCAGTTAAAACAAGTAGGGTAACCGAAAGGGACCTACTAAAAAGAGCATGTTTTAGTTCAAGTATATATTTCTGGTTATTAAATATTACCATTTTAACGATTAATTCGTATAACTGAGAGGAGTGCAATTAATTGTTCAACAATAGTAAAAATATATAAATGTAATCATGAGAGGCATTTATACATTTGTGAGAAATAGAAATTGAAGAATAAGTATATCTACTGTATAATAAAAATATTAAGTGAAGTCAGGATCCCAACACCCTTTTTAATTATAGTTGTGAAAAATAAAATATTTTCTATTGCTCTATTCATGCATTTTTAGTTAGTTAACTTACAACTCAACTCTTTCAGATTTTCTCAAATAGTAATTAAAACAAGAAACCTTCTGTAGAATAGATAAACCAATCTCTCTGGGTTCGACATCTTTCTATACTATTATTTGACAGAGTACGAGTATAATTTATACACACGCCAGACACTCGTCAACTTTTTGGCGCCGTTGCCGGGGATTGACTAAACTCTACTACAGAATAATTGTTTTACTACTAATTTGAGTTTTTTTTATTGTCTAATTATTTTTCTGCAGAAATTTCAGAAAGTGTATGACCCGTTCCTCTTCTAGAGAACTAGTGAAATACGATCCTGAAATTGAAAAATCCTTGCGGTTGTTGCGAAAAAAACAAAACTCCCGATCTCAAATTTTCACATCAGAGGAAATGGAGAACGAAGAACTCAATAACCAAATTCTACCGTATCAAGTAGAAGAACAGTTTGATGAGGTGGCACCACGACGTGATAGAATACTCCGTGATTATGCAAGGCCACATCATTTTGAAGGTGAATCAAGTGTGAGGAGACCACCAATTGCAGCAAACAACTTTGAAATCCGCACAGGATTGATTCAAACCATTCAACTGTCATGTCAGTTTACTGGAGATGCGAGTGAAGATCCTCACCCATCTAATTGACTTTCTTGAATTAGTTGAAACTTTCAAGTATATTGGAGTCACAACAGACGCTATCAGGTTGCGACCTTTTCCTTTTTCATTAAAAGGTGAAGACAAAATATGGCTGCGAAGTCTATCAAGAGGTTCAATCACTACATGGGACCAAATGACTCAAAAATTTCTTAATAAATATTTTTCACCTGCAAAAACATTTAAAATGAAGCAAGAAATCAATAATTTTATGCAAACAGATTCTGAATCTGTATACCAAGCATGGGAATGATTAAAAGAAATGTTAACAAAATGCCCACACCATGGTATCCAAGATTCTGACATCTTATATATTTTTTATCATGATCTTAAACCCTCGGCTAGAAATGTGATTGATGCAGCATCAGGAGGATCCATAATGAGCAAAACTACTGCAGAAGCCATGCAATTGCTCAATGAAATTTCAGAAAATGCTATTCAGTGGCCCTCTGACAGAATGATTGTTAAGAAAGCAGCAGGAGTCAATAAGGTTGAAGCTTGGAATTCATTAACACAACAAATTGCAACTCTAACATAAAAAGTTGAGGCCTTTCAGGTAAATACTCAATCATCATATCAACACGAGAATTGTGACGTTTGTGGAGGTAATCATCCCAATCATGAGTGCCAAGCTTCAACTTAAAATGAAGAACAAGTAAATATTATTGGTTATAGAACCACTTATCCATTCAGTAGTTCTATGGCACAAAAACATCCAGGATTCCAATAGAGTAATCCAAATGGTGCTGAAAATCCTCAAAGATTTTTCAATCAAAAGCAACAGGTGCAAGGACCACCAGGTTTTCAAAATCAAAATAGAGGGCAACAAAATTTTCAGAAATATCAACAACCACCCCAAAGATCTCATCAGCAAAGCCTTGAAGACATGATGTACAAATTCATTAAGGCTACTGACGAGAAGGTTGAAAGTCAAAGTTCAGCCATCAAGAATTTAGAAATCCAGATGAGCCAATTAGCAACCATCATGTATGGACAAATAAAAGGTGAACTATCAAGTAACATCGAGAAAAGTTCAAAGGAACACCTCAAAGCCATCTCTCTGCGGTCAGGTAAAACTCTTGGTGATCCATATGCAGATAGACAAGGAAAGACACAAGAAGTGGAACATGTAATGAAGGTAGGAATAAAAGAGACTCTGAACTTCTAAAAGAACAAAAAGATAAAGAAAAGGTACAAGAAAATAAATTGATGACAAATCCTTACTCTGTACCCTTCCCTTTTCCCCAAAAGATGAAAATAGAGAAGCTTGAGAAACAATTTTCAAAGTTTCTGGATATGCTAAAGCAACTTTACATTAACATACCTTTCACAGAAGATTTGACACAAATGCCTGCATATGCCAAATTTCTCAAAGAAATTTTGTCAAGCAAAAGAAAATTGGAAGAAGTTTCAGTGGTTAAGCTTACAGAGAAATGTAGTGCTATACTTCAAAATAAGCTTCCACATAAACTGGGTGACCTAGGAAGTTTTACAATTCCCTGTACTGTGGGAGGTGCTCACTTTGAAAAAGCATTATGCGATTCTGGTGCTTCAATAAATCTAATGCCTTTTTCAATTTTTAGGAAATTAGAACTTGGTGAATTGAAAGATACTGGTGTGACTCTTCAATTAGCTGATCAAAGTACTAAAATACCCAAAAGAATGATTGAAAATGTCCTCGTTAGAGTAGATACATTTGTATTCCCGGTAGATTTTATTGTACTTGAAATGGAAGAAAACACTGAGGTACCATTAATTTTAGGTAGATCATTTATCGCAATAGGAAGAGCGATCATTGATGTTCATCAAGGACAATTAATATACATGCAGAAAATGATGAAATTTCCTGGGGATGAGTCGTCATCATCTTGTTTTCAAATTGACTTACTAGATGACCTGGTAGACTAATACAAAGATAATCAATTAATTATTGATTCATTGGAGAGATGTTTGGCTAGGTCAGGTACCATAAGTGATGATAACCCCGTGATTAGAGAACAAGCTGAAATACTAGAAAAAGAGTCAGAAAATGAGAAAGTCTCACAAGAAGGATCTCAATTAAAAATTGAACTCAAAGAACTTCCTTCTCATTTAAAATATGTGTTTATTGAACCTGAATTATTTCCAGTAATCGTTTCATCTTCTTGACTATATAACAGGAAAACAAACTGATTGGAGTCCTGAGAAAATACAAAAGAGCTTTAGGGTGGACTATAGTTGACATCAAAAGAATCAATCCAGCTATTTGTATGCATAGGATACTCATGGAAGAAAATTACAAACCAATAGTTAAACCCCAAAGGAGACTCAATCCAACAATGCAGGAAGTTGTCAAGAAAGAAGTGGTAAATTTTTAGCAGCAAGTATTATCTATCAGATATCTGACAGCCTTTGGGTAAGTCCTGTGCAGGTAGTACCATAGAAAAGAGGTATGCCAGTAGTAAAAAATAAAAATAATTAACTCATGCCTACTAGAAATGTCACAGGATGGAGAGTCTGTG
This sequence comes from Nicotiana paniculata, assembly GCA_005239505.1. Taxonomy (NCBI): domain Eukaryota; kingdom Viridiplantae; phylum Streptophyta; class Magnoliopsida; order Solanales; family Solanaceae; genus Nicotiana; species Nicotiana paniculata. Next base: position 28,146 of record ML355703.1, on the reverse strand, counting down.
TTGAGTATAGACGACTTAATGATGCCACAAGGCAATATCATTTTCCTTTGCCTTTTATTGACCAAATGCTTGAAAGGGTTGCAGGCCATGGTTTTTATTATTTTCTTGACGGATATTCTGGATATAATCAAATACCAATTGCTCCAGAAGATCAGGAGAAAACCACATTCACATGCCCCCAAGGTACGTATGCTTACAGAAGGATGCCATTTGGACTATGTAACGCTCCTGCCACATTTCAGCGTTGCATTTCGGCAATTTTTTCAGATATGAATGAAAAATTTCTTGAAATTTTCATGGATGATTTCACACTCTTTGGTAAAATATTTGAAAATTGTCTTTATCATCTAAATTTGGTGCTTAAAAAATGTGAAGAGACAAATCTGGTTCTTAATTGGGAAAAATGTCATTTTATGGTGACCGAGGGAATTGTTTTAGGACATAAAATTACTGCTAAAGGGATAGAAGTTGATAAGGCTAAAATTGATCTTATAGCAGGATTACCCCCTCCTACCACTGTTAAAGGCATTCGAAATTTCTTAGGATATGCAGGTTTTTACAGAAGGTTTATAAAAGACTGTTCAAAAATTTCAAAACCTTTGACTAACCTACTGATGAAAGATGTGAAGTTTGAATTTTCAGATGATTGCAGAAATGCATTTGAGTTCCTCAAAGAACAATTAACTAATGCTTCAATTGTTGTTTCTCCCACTTGGAGCCAGCCATTTGAAATAATGTGTGATGCAAGTGATACAACAGTATGGACAATATTAGGAAAAAAGAAAAACAAGATCTTTAAACCAATATACTATGCCAGCAGAACCCTCAATGAAGCTGAGATGAATTATTCAACAACTGAGAAGGAGTTGTTGGCAGTAGTATTTGCGTTTGACAAATTTCGTTATTATTTGATAGGAACAAAGGTTGTTGTATCATTGATCATGCAACCTTAAAATATCTATTAGTGAAAAAGGATGCTAGACCTAGAGTGCTAAGATGGATACTCTTTTTGCAAGAATTTGATCTCGAAATAAAAGATAGAAAAGGTTCAGAAAATCAGGTAGTTGATCATTTGTCACGTCTAGAGAATCCTCTATGATGACCCAAAAGGTCATCCCGTATATTCTATTTAATTCTGTGTTTCGAGGTCGTGAAAACCTCTTTCTATCTCACCTCGATTTGCATGCGCAGCCCAGGCGTGTAGCCGGGAAGCCCTCATGTGAAAAACTGATAAAAACGATAATTTTGTATTAGAAATTTGAATAAAGTTGACTTCAGTCAACGTTTTTGGTAAACAGGCCCGGACCCGTAATTTGACGGTCCTGGAGGGTCCGTAGGAAAATATGGGACTTGGGCGTATGCCCGGAATTGAATTCCGAGAAATGAATTTTTAAAGAAAATTATTTTCTGAAAAATATAAAGGTTTTTGAAAATGAAATTTGAGGTGAAACCTAAGATATCGGGCCCGTATCATGGTTCTGGAGCCCGATACAGGTTCGATATGATTTATATGTGTTATCTGTGAAATTTGGTAAGAAACGGACTTAGTTTGCGTGATTCGGACCTTAAATGCAAAATTTGATGTTTAAAGAAGTTTTGAGGAATTTCATGGATTTTTGGTTTAATTCATCGTCTTAGTGTTTTTTATGTGGTTTGAAACCTCGAGCGAGTCTGTGTTAGGTTATATGACTTGTTTGTGTGATTAGACGGGGTCCCGGGGGCCTCGGGTGTAATTCGGATGGGCTACGACTCCTTTTCTTCCATTTTTGAACTGTTGTTTCTGGTGTCTGTTGCCCTCTTTCACGATCGCGTAGCCCAAGCCGCGATCGCGTAGTGTTATGTTTGCCCCGCCCATTTTTCCTTCATCGCGATCGCGATGTGTCCCTGCTGGTCGCCCAAACTTTGTTCTTCGCATTCACATTCTTCAGTACGCGATCGCATAGCTTCCTGTTCTCCTCCTCCGCGTTCGTGAACTCCTTGTCGCGTTCGTGATGAACAACCTGGGAAACTTTCCTCTTTCTTCTTCGCGATCGCAAACCATGCTCTGCGATCGCAATTCACAAAACACCTGGGTAGAATATAAGTTTGCAAAATCGAGGGTTTCACCATTTTTAACATATTTTGACTTCTAGAGCTCGGGTTTTGGCGATTCTTTGAGGTTTTTTCACACAAATCTAATGGGTAAGTGTTCTTCCACTATTATTAATTATATTTCATGAATTAGTTCTTGTTTTTATCATTTAATTTGTGTTTTGGATTGAGGATATTGTGGGTTTTGAAAGAAAACTTCTAAAATGTAAAATCATGATTTGAAAGACCAAATGTTATCGGAATTGGAAAAATTTAGTATGGGTGAACTCATATCGGAATGGGTAATCGGAATTCGTAAAATTTGTTGGGTTCCGAGGTGCGCGCCCGGGGGTCAACTTTTGGGTCGATTTTTATAAATTTGCAAAGATTGAAACTTTATTATTCGGAATCGTTCCTTATACGTTTTATATGTATTTTGATGTTGTTTTAGTTGATTTTGAGCCGTCCAGAGGCCTTCCCGCCCGAGAAGTCTATTTTTGAGTACCGGGTTGTCGTCTTTGAGATAAGTATCTTGCCTAACCTTGTGTGGGAGAATTACCCCTTAAGATTTGAGTCTTCTATGTTTATTGTAGTCCGTGTACGCGAGGTGACGAGTGCATGCTCGGACTTATTTGTGGAAGTTGACCTTTTAGGAATCTTAGATCCTTATATTCGCCGAATATGAAGTGTCCTTAGCATGGTTGAATTTCCTAATTTCTAGTGTCATCGTTATTTGCTTAAAATGTGGAAGTTCTTACTTTTGGATTTACTCCTATTGCCTACTTGACTCCTAATTAACTTATCTGAAGGTTTATTTCCTTTACTGTCATGCTATATCTTCTTAACTGCGTATCTCAAATTTGCAATTATCTTCATCTCAAACTATAATTGTTTTGGTCTTAAATGAAGTTATGATTATTCTCTGCTGCTTGTCCTTAAGAGGAAATTGTTGAATATTCTCGTAACTGCTCGACCTTAAAGGAAGTTTAGATATTTTATACCTTCGTGACTTGCCTTATTTGGAGTTATCGTATTTGTGTTGATTTCTTGTTGTTCACCCGTGTAATTAGGTCCGGCTGTTACATGCTATTTCCCTTCCTTGTGGAGTGATTTCTAAATATGCCTAGCTCTCCTTATTATGTTTATTTCTCGTGAACTAGTTTGCCTATCTTGTGATCGAAGGTTATTTAGTTGATGTATTAATTGTATTCCGTACTGTTGCCTGTGTTGTTGTTGTACTGGTTGTGGTGATGCACGAGGTTTCTGCCGTGCGGTTGTTGATATGGGGATTTGCACGAGGTTTATGCCGTGCCGTGTTTACTACTGATATTGCACATGCGGCGTGATAAGGCGGGATACGAGATTGAGTGTTGCGCATGTGGCGTGACAAGGTGGGAACATGTTTATGCACGTGTGGCGAAACAAGGCGGGCATATACTTTAATATTGCATACGTAGCGTGACAAGGTGGGCTATGGAAGAGATTGTTTATGATAATTGTGTTGGCCTGGGGGCATTCCTTGTTGTTGATATTCTGTACTGGAACACTTACCGTGTGAGTTCATTCGTGTGGGAATATATGAGATGGAAATGTACGTGTTGCCCCTTTGTTTTCCTTATGTCTATTGGTTGTTGAAATCAGGTTAGGACACCTGCACAAGCATACACATAGTTAAGTACTATTAATGGATTCAGGACTCCTTGTTGTCGTCAAATATAGACTATTTGTTGTCAAATATAGGCTCTTGTTGTGCTTACCGTATGGGTGGGAATGACCCGATTGGTACGTGAGTCGTCTGTGCAGTTAGTACTCAAATGAGGGCGCAAGTTGCCAAGTGTTAGGGTTCGGATATTGGGACCCGTAAATGATTATTTGTCCGAGGTTCGGAACCTCGTGGAGATAACTATGAATTTGATGTAGAAACGGATGAAGTTGTTGAGTCATTACATGCTCGTGTTGTATACTTACATGCCGGATTTGTCTGTGATCTATTAAGTCTTTGTGTTACTTCATGGTTTCTGCTGATACTTATTGTTTTCCTTATTTATCGAATTCACTGTCTTGTTAGCTATATTGCATAGCCTTTATGTATATCATTATTTTCCTCATTCCTATATTGATACTTGTTCAGTTTTTATTAGACCAATAGGGGTCTTGACTAGTCCTCGTCACTACTTCACCGAGTTTAGTCTTGATACTTACTGGGCGCTGCTGTGGTGTGCTCATACTACTCTTCTGCACATTTTTGTGCAGATTCCAGGTTTTCGCATAGCCGGCCGAGTGGTTGATAGCGCGGTTGCTGTTGTGGAGACTCAAGGTAAAACCGCTTCAGTGTTCGCGGTTTCGGAGTCACCATCTTATACTTTGTTTGCATTGTTGCACTTATTTCTGAACAATGGGTATTTTTAGGAGTTCAGTGTAAATTCTTAAAAGCTTATGGCTTGTACTTCCGGGTTTTGGGAATATAAAATGTGTAAAGAATTATTTATTTCAGAAAGGTATTAGATTCTATTTATTATTGTTGTTATTCCTGAATATTAGGCTTACCAAGTCTGTAAGACTAGGTGCCATCACGATACCCAACGGAGGGAGATTTGGGTCGTGACATCCTCATACTGAAATACTGGATATCCAAGAGGAATCTCCTGATGAGCATATCTTTTCTGTCACAACGATTGTAAATAAACCACCTTGGTTTGCTGATATTGCCAATTATTTAGCAGGAGGATGGATTCCAAAGGATTTTTCTTACGAACAAAGCAAAAATCTAAAAAAGAGGCAAGACATTATTATTGGGAAGATCCTTATTTGTTTAAATTTTGTGATGATGACATAATCAGGAGATGTGTACCTGAACCAGAAATGCACAACATTTTAAGTCATTGCCATGATGGAGCTGTAGGTGGACATTATGGAGGGAGAAGGACGGCGGCTAAAGTACTTGAAGTCGGGTTTTTTTGGCCTACTTTGTTCAAAGATGCAAGAAATTTTGTTGATGCTTGTGACAAATGTCAGAGAATCTAATATTTCAAAAAGAGATGGAACGCCTCTTAACTCGATTGTTGTGTGTGAAATATTTGATGTTTGGGGCATTGATTTCATGGGTCCTTTTCCTCCTTCTAATGGTTGCGAATATATTTTAGTAACTGTTGATTATGTCTCAAAATGGGTAGAAGTAGTTGCTACAAAAAAAATGATGCTCGTGTTGTCTGCAATTTTCTCAAGAAACATATCTTTTCTAGATTTGATACTCCACGGGTTATCGTAAGTGATCAAGGAACTCATTTTATAAATAGACAATTTGCTAGTTTATTGTCAAGATATGGAGTTACTCATAAAACAGGAACTCCATATCATGCTCAACCAAGCGGACAAGTAGAAGTATCCAACAGAGAATTAAAAAGAATTTGAGAAAAGACTATTGGCTCTTCTCGAAAAGATTGATCTTTGAAGTTGGATGATACTCTATGGGCGTACAGAACTGTTTTTAAAACTCCCATAGGCACATCTCCTTATAGATTAGTTTTTTGAAAAATCTTGTCATTTACCTGTGGAATTAGAACATAAAGCATATTGGGCTATAAAATTTTTTAATTTAAACTTACCTGAAGCAGGTAAAAATCTTCTATTACAGCTAGATGAATTAGAAGAGTTCAGACTTACAGCATATGAAAATGCTAAATTGTACAAAGAAAAAACAAAAAATGGCATGACAAGCTCATTCGTCATAAAAAATTTAAAATCAATGATCATGTTCTGTTATACAATAGTAGGTTGAGATAATTCCTAGGAAAGTTTAAATCACGCTGGACAGGGCCATACACCTTATGGTGCCATTGAAATACAACATATAAACGGGGGAGAAAAATTCAAGTAAATGATCATCGATTGAAGCCTTATGTTACTAGGATATTTGACAAACAGGTTTCAACAATCTTTCTTGCTTAGAAAATAATAATAAGTTGAGCTCGCGACATTAAACTCAGAACTATATATATATATATATATATATATGTGGTATTTACATAATGTACTTTCCCTTTTCTCTTTCTAATTAAAAAGAAAAAAATTTGAATGAAATTGATAAAACAAAAAGATCTCCTACTTACGTACTAGTGCAACTTTACTTTTTGAAATAGCTTAAATGGTATGAAAAAAATCAAAGCAAAAGGAAGACGGAACGAAAGCAGTGATAAAAAGTTGTAAGTCTTGGAAAATTTTAATCACATCAATGCAACTTTTGAGCTAGAACTTACAATCATTACCTATTTTTGTAACCTTCCCAATGTTGTTCATTAATTACTATTTTATTTTTACTACAATCTCCAAGAAACCCACCTCTATCACCGGTCACACTCCCCATCAAACCCTTCAATAGATCCACAAATAAGCTATGCATTATTACTCTATTATATATATATATATATATATATATATATATATATATGTATATATATATATATGTACATATGTGTGTTTATAATTTATATAAATTTATAACACATTTGGGTAAAAGTGATATAATTGGATGTAGATATATATTACTGTAAGTTAGTATTAGGAAAAGGAATGGAGAGAAAAACTCAAAACAAGTTTTTTTTAACCCATTGTCCCTAACCAGTTACTACCACCGAAACAAGTTTCACAACTGTAAAATCCATGGCCAAAACTTACTCTTGCAGTAATATAATCCCTTTCATTCCCTTTACTTTCAACAAATTACTATGTCCCTTTCACTGTAATCACCACTCTCCATCTCAATCTGACTTTCATTTTAAAAAAATAAAATAAAATTATACTAACAAACATGGCATTTTTGAGAAGGAGCCGTACAGGAGAGAACTCGCAACAAGGTCAAGACCCTGGTTTATGGATGATTTCGGAGGGAAATAGAACAGTGGTGGAGGAACATGAAATGCAATTTTCTTCCTTGGATGGACAAAAAGCAGTTGATATGCTCAAACAAATCAGCTCCTTAGGATGGGAAATGTTCGTGCAAAAACCAGGACACTACTTTAAAGAAGTTGTACTCGAATTTTATGCAAATTTCAATGAATAAGAGCAATCATCAAAGATTCGAGGTAAAACAATTCTTTGCAGCCCTACTGTTCTTAATGGTTTGTTTAACTTGAAGGATATAGATGATACTGACATACAAATGAAGATAAGAGGGGATGCTAGTGATTTTGTACAAGAAGCTCTGCAGATAATCTGTCCTAATGGTGTTCGATGCATTTCGGGAACAAGTGAGAATCCATCAACCATTACATGTTCTTGCATGCTCGAAATATATAGGACATGGGGTAAATTCACTAGCTCTCGACTGGTTACATATATGAAAAATTCTAGCTACAATCTGCAGAGGGTTCTTCTTCTATATGCTACAATCTGAAAAGTGTTAGGAGCAAGGCCTTTATCAGTAAAGCTTTTCTCAATGGTTTAAAACCTCAAAGAGGCCCGGATCAAGAGGCGAGCCCAGAAGAGGTATTTACAGAATCAAATGTTGGAGGTTAGGTGCAACAGCTACTACAGGACAAGCTCAGATGATGAAAAATTGGGAATCTTTTAAAAGTGATCAAATGGTCAAAGATACAGTGTTGGACCAACATGACAGACCTCATGAAAGAGTTAACAGAAACAAGAAATAACCAGAATGCAATATATCATACTTTGGTAAAACAGTTGGCCGCTACAACAACGATGGGAAACTTTATGACCAGTCTTGTTAATGCTTTTAAAAGGACAAGGTGTATCTATTTTTGATACAACACAATTTTGTAGTGCACCTTTTCTGATATCGCTACTACCACTGTTGGAAGTCCTCATAACTTCTTTAGTCAAGAACCATCTGTTCCTCAAGTACATATGGAAGAAGGCGATTTTGATGCTCAACTTCATTTCTTTCAAGAGGAAGGTACCAGAGAATGAACAAACCAAACATTGTGGGTGGATGGTAAACTTTTTGTTTCTCTAAGTCATGGTGTTTCGTTCAGTAATGTTTGCTCTGTCATATTAGTATAATGGCTAGTTATGTTTCTTTTTTTTTTGTTTTGTTGAAGATGGAAGAACAAACAACAGGTAATATCCTTTTTGGTTGTGCTTTTGTTGTAAATAGCAATAAAGAAAGTTTGTAAATAGTATAACCTGTTGTTGGTATAATACCTAGATATGTGTTTGCTAGTTGAAGGATGAAGAAACTTTGGGTTGATAACAGGTAATATATTTCTGATTAACATGTTGTTTGAATTATGATGAAGGCTAATGCAAAAGAATCCTAACTTTGTCATGAAAGTTTCAAAGAACACTACTATCGTATTTGTTTTTTTAGTTGAAGATGAAGAAACTTGTTTTTATTTTTTGTTATAAAAAAAACCCAAATACATATATATAATAACAATAATTTGTACATGAATTACTTTCAATAAACTTCTGACAACAAAACTAGAATATTTTAAGTCCGTTGAGCATTGAAAATTTCTGACTTTATGATTCTACTTTTGCAAATGTAAGTATCCTACTGTGATGAAATCTTTGAAAAAAAAAAATCAAGACAAATGTGAATTGAAACAAAGCAATAACTAGAACTTGCCTCCATTGTTGGTCAAGGTAAAATACTAGAAAAATGTTGATTTTGGAAAATGAACTAGGCTATCTTTGGATGGATTGAGCCTTTTTTTATAATCACCAAATGAAATATATCCGTAGTATCCAAATTGTTTGAGCTTTATTACTATTACTTTCTTTGTTCTTTCAAACCTCATCACCAAAAGCCCCACAAAAAAAAATAAAAAATTAGAGATTATTTTTTCCCCCATTTTATACTTTTTCCTAGCTACGGTACATATTGAAGGATGAAAAAAAAAAAAAAAAAAAGACAAGGATATCTACATCTATGACGTTCAAAATTCCTACTCCAAAAAAAAAGTGTATATATATATATATACACACACATATATATTGAAAAAAAAAGGGAAGATGTCTATAAATAATATTACAAAAAGGGGATTGTATTAAGTATAACCCTCGTGAGTTTAAATTCATCTGTAAAAATCATCCGGTTTATAAAACCAAGCTAGAAAAGAGTTAAGTCACTATAAATATTCTTGTATCCTACCAAGCCCTCAAACTAACATCACAAGCCAATAAAAGTCCCAAGAGATTCTAAAGTCAATATTGATCTACATTAGTGGAGATTGACAAGAAAGGCAAACTTATGATTTATTGTAAATAATTGATTTCACGAAGTCTAGTGTCACGATCCAAATTTCTCTTCGTTGGGTATTGTGATGATACCTAGTCGGGACTAGGTGAGTCTAACAGTTACTGAATAACAACAATAATAAAAGAAGGCAAGCAGTCTCGATATAAAATCTCAACAGAATGTACAAACTTTCCCAAAACTGCTAGTACAAGTCATAAGCTCTACGAATCTTCTACAACTTCTAAGTACGACTGTTTGGAAGTAGATACAACAGTGTATGAATAATAAATACAAAGAAGGTGACTCCGACGCCTGCGAACGCAACAACATGTTACCTTGAGTCTCCTTGGCAATCACCCACACAGCTACTACAATATATACCTGGATTTGCACACAAAAATGTGCAGAAGTGTAGTATGAGTACATCACAACGGTGCCCAGTAAGTATCAAGACTAACCTCGGTGGAGTAGTAACGATGACTAGTCAAGACACCACTGGTCTACAAAAACAAATAACATAAATATAGAAATGACCGAACGTTACATCTATCTAAGACTTCTCAAGATAATCCACAATAATTACGATATAAAGCGGAAGGAAATTACAGAAATCAATCACGAAACAACACAAAAATACACAGAAAGATGGACAGCAAAACAAGCCGAATCGAAAGGAAACACAATACAATAGAGAACACCGATAACTTAACTCCACGTCGGTTTGTTCACATCGGGCCTTAGGCATTAAAATACATAACTGGTAGAAATCTTTAGGCAGCAGTTCATATGAAAAACTTTTGCAAATAAAAACATTTTAGTGTGGAAGAGTTTACTTTGAAAACATACTTTCTCCAAAAGTAGATATAAATATAATTAATAGAGAGAATTACGTAAAACATAGTTTCTTTCTAACTACGAAGCTTTCCAAAGAGGCTTTCCCAATAAATGACTTCCAAATATCATTTTAGGCAAAACTAGTGTTTTTCAAATATACCTTCGATGTAAAAGTCATTCAAATAATAATCATTTCAAAANAAATTCTTATATTTGAATATATCATTAAGAATTTACTTATAATTTGCAAGTTCAAAACTTCAAACTTGCAAATTAAAGTTTACATTTAATACTTCAAATTAAAGTTTAAACTTGTATTTATACGTCTAATAATATTAAAATAACAAACTAAAACATTAAGCATAAATGCATAATACGTCTAATAATATATATATATTTTTTTTTAAAAAATAAAAATATTTAGCCGTTAAAACCGGGCCGGGCCGGGCCGGTTTAACCGGTAAGTGCACTGTTCACTTTGACCGGGTTGGACCGGTCCGGGTAACCGGTAGAAAAATTATAAACGGACCAACCCCCTCTAACCCCCCTACCCAGCCCACCCGGCCCCCTATGAACCGGGCCGGGCCGGTTCCGGTTTTAACCGGTCTGGGAAGTATAAATAGGGGTGTTTCATCCCCCTCTAACCCCCCTACCCAGCCCACCCATCCCTTCACGAGCTGACGAGTGCGTACTCGGACTTATTTGCTAATATATTGGCCTTTTANTGTAAACTTTAATTTGCAAGTTTGAAGTTTTGAACTTGCAAATTATAAGTAAATTCTTAATGATATATTCAAATATAAGAATTTTAAAGTATTTGTATCCTTTATTCAAACACTATTTTTATAAGTTTATTTTTTTGTTTATATTTTTACGATAGTTCTAACAAATACAAAACAAAAAAAAAAAAAGTAAGGGATGAAATTAACAACCATGGATTCCAATGTAAATAGGAAGGGATGAAATTAACAACCATGGATTCCAATGTAACAATTACATCTCATACACAGGTAACATAAGAACTTACGAATCCTAAAAGGCCAATATATTAGCAAATAAGTCCGAGTACGCACTCGTCACCTCGTATACGCAGACTACAATCAACAAAGAAGACTCAATCCTAAGGGGTAGTTCCCTCACACAAGGTTAGGCAAGATACTTACCTCGACGGCGACTATCCGGTACTCTAAAATGGGCTTCTCAGGTGAAAAGACCTTCGGACGGCTCAAAATCACTCTAAAACAACTTCAAAATACACATAAAACTTGTACGGGACTATTCCGGATAATAAAGTTTCAATCTTTACAAAAATATAAAAATCGACCAAAAGTCGACCCCCGGGCCCGCACCTCAGAACCCGACAAAATTTTTAAATTCCGAACACCCATTCAATTATGAGTCCAACCATACTAATGTCATCAAATTCCGATAACATTTGGCCATTCAAATCATGAATTTTCATTTTTGAAGTTTTCTTTTAAAACCCACAATTCCCTCAACCCAAAACACAAATTAAATGATAAAAACAAGAACTAATTCATGAAATATATCTAATTATAGTGGAAGAACACTTACCCATTCGATTTGTGTGAAAAACCCTCAAGGAATCGCCCAAAACCGAGTTCTAGAAGTCAAAATATGTTTAAAATTGTGAAACACCGATTTTGCAAACTTATATTCTGTCTAGGAGCTTTGTGAATCGCGGTCGCGGGAATCGAGGCACGATCGCGTAGATGGAATTAGTTGCTGATGTAAGATGTGCTTCGCGATCGCGAAGAATCTTATGCGATCGCGTATAAGGGGCAAACTGGATTTTGCGAACGCGGATGGAGTTATGCGATCGCAATGAAGGAAAAGCTGGGGGCCCAAAGCAACACTATGCGATCGCGACTTCACCTATGCGATCACATAGAAGGAAACCAGATGACACGTTCAGCAGTTCAAAAATAGGGAAAATGGACCCCGGAACCTATCCGAAACACACCCGAGGCCCCCGAGGCCCTGTCTAAAAGCACAAACAAGTGTTATAACCTAATACGGACTCGCTCGAGGTTCCAAATCACATAAAATAACACTAAAACGACGAATCAAACCAAAAATCAATGAAATTACTCAAAACTTCTTTAAACATCAAATTTTGCATTTAAGGTCCGAATCACGTCAAACGAAGTCCATTTCATACCAAACTTCACAAATAACACATATAAACCATATCGAACCTGTACCGGGCTCCGGAACCAAGATACGGTCCCGATACCACAGGTTTCACATAACATTTTATTTTCAAAAATCTTTATATATTTCAAAAAATAATTTTTCTTTAAAAATCTATTTCTCGGACTTGGGACCTCGAAATTTGATTGTGGGCATATGCCCAAGTCCATATTTTCCTACAGACCCTCCGGGGCCGTCAAATCAGGGGTGCGGGTCCGTTTACCAAAAACGTTGACCGAAGTCAACTTTATTCAAATTTCTAATACAAAATTATCATTTTTATCAGTTTTTCATATAAAGGCTTCCCAACTACACGTCCGGACTGTGCACGCGAATCGAAGTGAGATAGAAAGAGGTTTTCACGACCTCGGAACATAGAATTAGCTAGAAATTTACGGGATGACCTTTTGGGTCATCACATCCTCCCCCTCTTAAACAAGCATTCGTCCTCGAACGTGCCAAGATTCACCTTGAACTCATCCAATCGTTGATGGTATACTTACAACACATTGCCGCGGGTGATCCCACGTCACCCCAACCCACATAAGCCCGATGAAACAATCACAACCGCAATATAGCCTTTACATCACCACCGATAAGCCTCATATCTCTACTTCTCACCCTCTACTCATTTACAAAAGACCCGATTCTACATCCATATTCGGCATTAGCTTCAATCAGCTGCATCGACTCATGACTACACCCACAAGGCACAACGACACAACATAGTACATCACACATAGGCTCAAATGGCACTTTTTGATCACAATAGCTGCCCGAAATCAACTTGACCTTGGCAATTAGCCCCACATCTGAAAGAACTCCGTTTCCAAACCCCATAACACTGATAATGATGCAATGAACATGAAGAGTTCATTATTAAACACCCCAATCACCAAGCCACAACTAACACCACCGGGAACACATCCCGCAACTAAACTAAAGAAACACATAACGAAATGACTGAATATGAAAATAGAAACATATAAAGGAAGTATCAAACAAGCCCATAGGCACAACTCTCCATCAATACCGACTTACTAAAAGCAATATAACAAGGAACAAGCAAAGCATATGAACAAATCACAAGGATTCCGTCCTGATAAAATTCCACCGCGGTACTCAGCCTGGTCCAAACATATCGAATCCCAAATATCACGAGAACCTCGCCCTCAACTCTGAATCACATACTGAAAATATATCATACCAATTGAAATTCCTCCACTAATTCATCTCAGCTGATAAAATTATAACGCTAGCTGATCTCGCACCTCGATGGAATATCAAATCACAACTCGTAACCAAAATACTCAGGAAAATCACATAAATCTTACCACGAAGAACAACGAGGACTCACTTCCAGTCTCACCACTATCAAGAATGAAATAAACAATGATAGACACGAGCTACTACTCATAGAATCTACCAACAGGAGCAAACACAAAATGGAGTGCAAAACATGGAACTCACTCATAAATAAAACAACAAGTAAGGGAACTCTTCCCGACCAGCAGAACTATAATGAAATACACTTGATGCCCCTCTGTAACACATCAAAACATACTTGTGATAATATCTAGCACATTGGCCTCTGGCCTACTATATGCAACACATCAATGGGTCGGGCCTCACCGTCTTAGGATCCCCCTACTCACCTGAATACCCTGCTACCACACACCTACCTGAATCCTGGGACAATCTCTCACCATGTGCCTAACATCTCCACACTGAAAACAATCTCGCTGCTGACATGGCTGTGGAAAAACACACCATACGGATACGCTAAAACCCATGAGTACCTGAAATCCAATGCGAAGCTGGTAATGCAAACTGAACTGGTTGACCCACAAAACTTCTACTGTGTCGTGCCTTGCCTCCATAATACGAACCAGTAGATTCCTCCGATCTACGAGGTCTCATTTCCTCCCTGAACTCTCTCCCTGATCTCGTCTGTCCTCTCACTCCCGTTCCCACGTGCACTCTAACCGGTGAGTGATCCCTACTACCTGCTGAAACGAGGCATCCTACTCTAACTCTCGAGTCCCGCTAAACCGAATATCATGCCTGAATCTCCCAAATAAATCTATGAACTCATCTCCCAGCTGAAGCAACCAAGCTAAGTGCATGTCTGGCCCACTCACTGAATCTAACGGCATGCTACCATAGTGACAAAACGCCCTGACGCAACTGCTCAAACTCCGCGTGCCGTACATTCCGAAGGAACTGAGGTGCAACCTCTCTTAAGGCATCTCCGAAAACTAAATCAATGAACTCGGACGATAGGAATGAAGGAAGTGAAATTTTCCTAATAGTTCTGTAGCCTATCGAAGATAAGTACGGACGTCTTCGAACCCATCCACAAGACACTACTAAACTCGCTTATGACTCGTAGCACCTATGAACCTAGATCTATGATACCAACTTGTCACGATCCAAATTTACCTCCGTTGGGTATCGTGATGGCACCTAGTCTTAGGGACTAGGTAAGCCTAATAGTTACTGATTAACAATAATAATAAAAGAAGGCTAGCAGTCTCGATATAATATCTCAACAAAATGTACAAACTTTCCGCAAACTGGTAGTACAAGTCATAAGCTCTACGAATCTTCTACAACTTCTAAGTACAACTGTTTGGAAGTAGATACAACAGTTTATGAATAATAAATACAAAGAGGGTGACTCCGACACCTGCGAACGTAGCAGCAGGTTACCTTGAGTCTCCTCGGCAATCATCCACACAGCTACTAAAATATATACCTGGATCTGAACATAAAAATGTGCAGAACTGTAGTATGGGCGCACCACAGCGGTGCCCAGTAAGTATCAAGACTAACCTCGGTAGAGTAGTGACTAGGACTAGTCAAGACACCACTAGTCTACAAAATAAATAACATGAATATAGAAATGACCGAACGTTACATCTATCTAAGACTTCTCAGGATAATCCACAACAATGACAATATAAAGCGGAAGGAAATTACAGAAATCAATCACGAAATGGCACAAAAATACACAGAAAGATGGACAACAAAACAAGCCGAATCGAAAGGAAACACAATACAATAGAGAACGATGATAACTCAACTCCACGTCGGTTTGTTCACATCGGCCTTAGCCATTACAGAAGGAATATCAAATCTTGCCAATAAATGCAGTAAATAGAAAACAAGAACGGCGGAAATAATAATGCATAAATACGGCACGAAATGCCCCCTCGTGCTAGATAACGTAAACACGACACGGAATGTCCCATCGTCCTAAATAACATAAACACGGAACGGAATGTCCCCTCAGTAGAAGTGTGTCATCACTCAAATCGCAGGTTGATTCGCGATTGAGGGAAGCTTTATGGTAACTTGGTATAAATGTGTCAGCACCCGAGTCGCAGGTATGATTCACGAGCGGGGGAAGCTTTACGACTATTCAGTGAGTAGTTATTTCGACTCTGGACGGTTGTCTTATCCTTGTGTGCGCATGTCTATTTGGGTACTGTTTTATTGATATTGGATTGACATGTACTTGGGAGAAAGGAAAATGTATATTGTTGCTTATTCTCAGTAGTTACCTGGATTTCTGTACTTGATACATATTCGTTGCTCACTGACCTACATGTCTACTGTACTTCATCATATTCTGTCATATATTATATTGTTGGACCTTAGTGAGTGTCAAGTCAAAACCCTCGTCACTACTTCTTGGAAGGTTAGGCGGGCGACTTACTGAGTACACGTTGTTTTTGTACTCATGCTACACTTGCTGTGTATTGTTATTGCACATGTACTTTCATAGAAATATGGAGGATTCAGAGACTTAGGCGAGCTGTATAATCCGGAGGCGATCCGTAGCTGACAGAGTCTCCTTCGCACTGTATCTATTTCATTTAAATTTCCTTGTCCAGTTGTATTTCAGACAGGCTTGTAATGATTGTTGAATTCCTAGAAATTACTCATGTACTTGTGATACTGGGTTCTGGGATATGTATGGGGATATAATTTCTTAAGTGAAATCTTTAAACCACTATTTTAATTAAAAGACTTTTATTTGGTTATTATGTAATGAAGTGGAAGGAAGTGTTTTTCATAAATGTTTTAAAACGAAAAGTTATTTATTAATTATTGATTTGGCTTGCCTGACATTGATGTCCGACGCTATCACGACCTTAGGGATTTTGGGTCGTGACAATATGGTATCAGAGTGCTAGGTTCCCGTAGGTCTCACGAGTCATGTGCAAGTCTAGTAGAGTCTTGCAGATCGGTACAGAGACGTCTGTACTTATCTTCGAGAGGCTACAGTGCTGTTAGGAGTACTTCCCTTCTTGATTCTTCATCGTGCGAGTTGACTCCTTTGAGGCTTATGCCTGTGTTCATTCCTACTCAATCTTACGCGTCGCGAAGCGCTTGCTATGGATCAGGAATTTGAGGAATGAAAATGGTGCTACGAATGCAATCCGAGATGCTTCCATGTGTAATTGGTCGTGGCTATTGTTATGGCCATGCAAAAGAGTAATATGTTATTTTGGCTCAGTAGCTGTGTTTCTGGGATCCTTAAGGTTGTGCTCAGGTAGTGATGATTCTTGCAATTGGTTGTCGTGCGGTGTCATTATGATGATAGAATGATTCTCCGTATGTTTAAGGTGATGAATGGTTTGAAGGGAGGTCTTCTCAGAGTTTGATTTCCAGATTTTAGTGCTTTTATGTCGGCAGAGGAATGGCATTTGGGTTATGAATGGTTCGTTTGGGGTTGATAAGGTAGTAAGACTTGGTCTTCAAGTGAGATGGGATATGCACCTGTGACGTGTCATCGTCGTCATTTATCAAATGGAACGTGTTAATTTGTCGGTGCTATGGGTTCTTCGGTTGCGTGGGGTCAGAGTATTGAGAGGAAGCTTTGAAGAATGCGGTTGGCTGAGATTGATCCTGAAGTGAAGCTAGGCGATGGTTCCATTTCTAGGAGGCCAGGTGAAAGAAGCGGAAGTCGAGCAGTTGCGAAGTGGGGGAAACGACAGCGTAGCTTGGAATTCAAATTTATTGTCACACATCTAATGTATGTCCATGAGGAGCGGACAGACTAGTAAATTGGTAAATGAGGCAGGGCATAGGATGGGGTATTGAAGTCGCAGAGCGTGCATTTCAGCGTCGTTGGAAGGTGTCCGCGGGTGATTTCCACAGGTGGGTTGTCTTCTGGGGATTGGTTAGCAATGGCGGGGTTGGCAGGTTTCTGTGAGGGGTTCTAGTGGCTAGTCGGTAGGAGGTCGAATGTGTGAATAATGCCAGAGAATCTGAATATTTAGGGAGTTCTAGCAAGAGAATCTGGAGTGGTGTAAGGAGTAGCTTCGGGTAAAGTGGGGGAGTCCCACCATCTGCAATTGGGTCGTAGGATTGTCTTCGCATGGGGTTGAGGATTGTCGGCGCGTTGGCAAGTTATTTCAGCTAAGGAAAAAAAATGAGTAAAATGATAATTGTGCGTGGGATTTGATGAATATGTGCAAAAGTTGGCCCTGTCGGATCAGGGTTAGGCTTTGGAAGATTCATAATTTAAGCTTAAGGTATGGGGGAGTTGTAAGGATAGTGACTCGATCACGTGTTTCATTGAAAAAGGTGTTCCTGTGCTAGGAGAGCCTTGGAGTTGATTGTATTAGGGGCCAATTGGAGTGGGTGACTCTCAATAGCGGTCCTCGTGAGTTCAAAACAATGCGGCGATTAAGGATTTCAGGTAGCAGTATGATCGGGAATCGAGCTTTTGCAGAGTAATCTCTGAGAAAAATGAAGATGGTTGGAATGTTCTATGATATGTTTCAACATGCAAGATAATATTGGAGGAATGAGAGAAATAGACTTTGGATTGAAGAATAGATTATTAGAAGGGTATGAGATGAGTTGTGGGATTTGGGCAGCATAGTCTCGTGAATCAAGATCACTCGGGATGAGTGAGGGTTGAGTTTGCTATGGGTTGAAGGAAGTTGTTATTATTTCTGAGGCAATTAAAGATGATTAAAAGAAGATAGATTGATTAGCCATGGTTTAAATGACACATTTGCGGCATCGATCGATTCCTTTGATGTGATTCAGTTATGCATGTGGTTTGTGCCGGTGTGTGCGAGCTTGTCGGCCATCATAACGAATTTTATGTGGGAGCATTTGAGTGCTATGGCCTGCCAGGTGTAGGTGGACCCCGGAAGGGTTATGGTGGTATAGGTTACTACTTAAGGATTTGCATGATTGGGTGATAATGGGAATTCACTCGTGTGTTGAGATGGTACTCTTGAATTGAGTTAAGTAAAAGGTTTCTATATGATGAAGTGTTCTCCCTATTGGTGGTTCAGAAGTTATGATGGAATTCTTGCGCTACCTCATGTTGGCATGTTAGGTGCGGAAAGTAGTATGTAATTGGGAATAAGAATCGAGATTGTGGTTCGGTGTTAATAAGGAAGTCATGAGCTCGGAAGAGTGATTTGAAAGTTCAGTATAAGTTGGTGTTATTTCAGTATCACCTGAGATTGAGATTCGGTGGAAAAGGATTTGTACCTTGGTCATGGGTTCTTGATGTGTTTTGAGGCCTTAGTGTGGTTGGTGTTATGGATGGTCAGACTTGTTGCCTTGTGTGGAAGGTCGTGGGAGCATGACCGCGAAAAGATTGTATAAAGTGTGACATGTAGTCACTTAATGGATTTCAGATTTGGACTGGGTATAAAGAAGTGCAATATTGCTTAATTGAGAATTTACGCCTGAAGGGCGTTCGGTTCAGTTGATTATGGATTATGGAGTGTTAGTCCCGGTGATGATGGTTGTTCTCATCTATTATGAGAGAAAGTGGGTTAACATGGACCCAGTCAAATGCTAATAGCCTAGTTTGGTGCGAGCGAGGTGGCTCGATGCTTGTGGATGGATTAAAATATGATTATGGGCTCCGTATGAGCCAGGCATGTTCCTTTCGATAGAGCACCTTTCATGGAAATATATTAGAACATCGGGTGTTGTTCTGTCTTCATCGAATTCATGTGTTATTGTGATTTTGCCGTGTGAGTTGTGAAACGACTTGATAATTTCCTATGTGTTGAGGTCCCGCGTAGTGGGGATGTTATGTGAGCAAGATAGCTCTTGAGATCTAGAGTGTATATATATATATATATATATATAGCACCTCAGCTGTGCTTGAGTTATGTAGCCTACGGCTCTATCAGTCTCCCCAGGATGGTATTATGAACTTAGCGTGCTTGGGATCGATATTCAGTAATTTGTAATAATGAGCGATTCAGCTCCAAATATATTTCCTTATGTGAGTTTTATGATGGGATCGGGTGGCACGTCGCAACAGTGTGATGATGAGGTGGGTTAATATGTATTTATTTTCTTGTGTTTATTTTCCTATTTTCTGGTAAGAATTCATATTAGTTGTGTGAGCTGAATAGTTCTGTCCTGAGTCGCTTCTTATTATCATGTTCGAGTTATGGTCTATTGGCGCGATGTGGTATCATGTGAGGTTGTTGGCCAAGTTTGGGGTGATTTGTTGTCTGAGCAGTTCATACTGGGTGAGACGAGATTATCGGATCAGGGATCAGTGCGATGAGGTTATGTGAAGTGTATGTTAGAGAGCAAATACCATTATTCAGGTTCATAATGAAGTGATGATTCTAGTCAATATGAGGTATTCAAGGATTTGTTAACTCTGCATTTGAGTATGAGTTTCTGCACGTTTCCTCCGTTGTGGTGGTATCATCAGCATTATAGTAGGAAGTATGTATATATATCATGAGGTGCATTGGGAGCATCAGATTCGTGGAATTTGGCTATTAAGGTTCAGGGAGCGTCATTGTGGTTAGATAATGAATCTTGCGGTGCATGGTGCTGATTCAGCAAAGGTATGCAGCCATGTTCTAGTATGTCATGTGGTAGTTGATACGGTGTTTATATATGTTGGAACTAGGCCTGGCAAAGAAATTTCAGGTGTGTGAATGAATTATGAGCTTATTGTATGGATAAGAGAAGAAATCTTCAGGTGTGATCAAGCTAATGTGCTCGACTGGGTTTATGGTAGCACGGGAAAGTGCTCGAGATGTTAAACAGTGGTTTCAGGTAACTCCAGAGCAGTTCTTAGCACGTTCGAGGACGATCGTCGATTTAAGTAGGGGAGAATGTAACGACCCGACCGATCGTTTTGAGCTCTAGCGCGTCATTCAGCGGTTTGAAGTCGTGAGCAGCTTCGTTTCAGGTATTATGACCCGTGGGCATGGTCGGAATTGAATTCCAGGAAGTTTAGAATTGATTTGGAAAGAAAATTTCTCATTTCAGAAGCCTTAAGTTGGAGAAATTAACTAAGATTGGAATTTTGAGTAAACGACATCCGTATCAAGATTTGAAGGTTCCAGCAGGTTCGTATGATGATTTCGGACTTGGGTGTATGTCTGGCTCGGGGTTTGGATAACCCGGGAGCGCTTCAGCGTATATTGTGGAAGTTAGCATTTTAGAAGGATTTCATTTATTTGGGCTCGAAGTGCATATCAGTGAGGTTGATGTCTGTTTGGGATTCCGAGTCTGGGAATAGCTCCGTATGGTGATTCTAGAATTGGGAGCACGATCGGAAGTGAATTCGGATGACCGTAGGTCATTTTGGGGTCATTTGGCTAAAGATAGAAATTTGAAGGTTTTAGAGAAATCCGATCGGAAGTGGAAGTTTTGATATCGAGGTCGGAATGCGATTCCGGAAGTTGGAGCAGGTCCGTAATGTTGAATATGACTTGCGTGCAAAATTTGAGGTCAATCGGGTGTGATTTGATAGGTTTCGGCGTCAGACGTAGAAGTTTGAAATTCTAAGTTCTTAAAGAATTGGATTTGGGTTCGATTTGTGATTTCGGCGTTGTTTGATGTGATTTGAGGTCTCGATCAAGTCCGTGTCATATTTTGGGATAGATTGATGTGATTGGACGGGGTCTCGGGGGGCCTTGGTGGATTCTGGGTGATTGGCGGATCAATATTTGAAGTTAGAGAAGGCCGAAGGTTGCTATCATCTGGTGTAATCGCACCTGTGAGGCTGTGATCGCAGGTGCGGCTAAGGGCGCCGCAGGTGCGAGATTTTGCAGGCTTGAGTCAGAGCCGCACCTGCGATGGAATTTCCGCAGGTGCGGAGCCGCAGGAGCGCTATTGGACCGCAAGTGCGAAATGAGGCCTGGGTAGAATGTTTAAAGACGGATTTTTTGTCATTTCTCACCCATTTTTCATATGCTATGGACGATTTTGGAGAGCTTTTCTAGGGAGATTTCATCAGGGATCAGAGGTAAGTTGTTTCCACTCGTTTCTAAGGTTAAATACAAGATTGATGCATAAATTTGATATGGGAATTGTGGGAAAAATTGGGTTTTTTGAAGAAAAACCTAGGAAATATAAATTTGGAATTTAGCCACGAATTTGAGTATGGAATGTAGAGTAAATTTTATGATTGAACTAGTAGAGCTATGGGTAGCATGTATCTTCGAGAATTTCGGATTTCCGGGCAGTTGGGCCCGAGGGCATTTTGGTCATTTCTCCGAGCGGGGTTGGGAAAGTATATAATCTGAATTTGTTGTGATTATTAGGATGAATTTTCATTTCTTTGCCGTTATGTGGAAGGGCTTGGAAGCTGGTGTTGGAATTTCGGAGCGAGGTAAGTCTCCTTTCTAACTTTGTGAGGGGGAATCGTACCCCTTGGTGAATTAATTCAGTACATGCTATTATCTTCGGGGGCTACGTACGCACGAGGTGACGGAAGTCCTTGCGTAGCTACTTCTATGCCATGTCCGGGTAGCGTAGGACCCACTTGCATGCCTTATGTGTGTACCGGTAATCTTGCCTGTAATATTAAACTGCTAATATAATCAAAGACGTAATTGAATATCTAAAAGAAAACTAGAGTTCATCTTGTTAATCTTCTAAAAAGAGAATTTATCTCTCTATGGATATTTGTGTACCTGGACTAGGTTGTATCGTGGAATATCATTAAACTTGACAAATGAGTTTCAAAAACAAATGATTTCAAAACCTATGTTTCATGTTTCTTTTAATAAGGCTTCTACCACTTCCCTGAGAAAACTATTTTCTTAATAAAAATATGGATTTAATGTGTGGAAATGTGTCAGCACCCGAGTCACATGTATGATTTGCGAGCGAGGGAAGCTTTATACTATTCAGTATAAGTGTGTCACCACTCGAATCACCGGTATGATTCGCGATCGAGGGAAGCTTTATGGTAATTTGGTTTAAATATGTCAGCACCTGGTCGCAGGTATGATTCGCGAGCGGGGGAAGCTTTATAATATTCAGTTTAAGTGTGTCAGCACTCGAATCGCATGTATGATTCGCGATCGAGGGAAGCTTTATTGTAATTTGGTATAAATGTGTCAGCACCCGAGTCGCAGGTATGATTCGCGAGCGGGGGAAGCTTTATAATATTCAGTATAAGTGTGTCAGCACTCGAATCGCAGGTATGATTCGCGATCGAGGGAAGCTTTATGGTAACTTGGTATAAATGTGTCAGCAACCGAGTCGCAGGTATGATTCACGAGCGGGGGAAGCTTTACGAATAAGCTATAGTTTTTCAAAAAACTATAACCATACCGCTTTGAACAGAGTCTCCCTCTTTGACTAGTGCTACCTTGTAGTCCAAATATCCGCTTAGGAAAGAAGTCCAAGTTTACTTTTTGCGAAAGGGAAAATGGCTTTCTGTTAGAGAGTGATCGAGAGAAATTTTCAGTTGGGAGCCATTCTTTTGCAGCTAGGAGACATTGTTGTTATGTTTTCCAGTTATGAGCCATTGTTGTGTGGTCCCTTTCGAGCGGTTCCTTCTTTTCTCTTCGTCAAGAAAGATCGAGCAGCATAGAAGCCTTGACTTCAAGCTTAGGTCTTTTTTTTTAGATATTCCTTCTACTCTTGCCGGTTGTCTTATCCTTGTGTGCGCATGACTATTTGGGTACCGTCTTATTGATATTGGCTTGACATTTACTTGGGAGAAAGGAAAGTGTACATTCTTGCTTATTCTCAGTAGTTACCTGGATTTCTGTACTTGATACGTATTCGCTGATCACTGTCCTACATGTCTACTGTACTTCATCATATTTTGTCATATATTATATTGTTGGACCTTAGTGAGTGTCAAGTCAACCCCCTCGTCACTACTTCTCTGAGGTTAAGCGGACGACTTACTGAGTACACGTTATTTTTGTACTCATGCTACACTTGTTATGCATTTTTATTGCATAGGTACTTTCATAGCAATGTGGAGGATTCGGAGACTTAGGCGAGCTGCATCATCCGGAGGCGATCCGCAGCTGACAGAGTCTCCTTCGCACTGTATCTATTTTATTTAAATTTCCTTGTCCAGTTGTATTTCGGACAGGCTTGTAATGATTGTTGAATTCCTAGAAATTGCTTATGTACTTTGACACCGGATTCTGGGATATGTATGGGGATATAATTTCTTAAGTGAAATCTTTAAACCATTGTTTTAACAGACTTTTATTTGGTTATTATGTAATGAAGTGGAAAGAAGTGCTTTTCATAAATGTTTTAAAACGGAAAGTTGTTTATTAATTAATAATTTGGCTTGCCTGACATTGATGTACGTCGCCATCACGACCTTAGGGATTTTGGGTCGTGACACATACTATATATTAACTTCTTACTAATTTTGTAATCAAAATAGGCGGAAGAAGTAATAGAGTTAATTTTGGTATTGATAGATGTTAACTTTTATTTAGTGACATCTAGCTCTTATATGTTAAAATTGACTCTACACTTATTTGTAATCGAAAGAGGCGAATATTGTAGTAATAAGTTAAAACAAGTAGGGTAACCGAAAGGGACCTACTAAAAAGAACATGTTTTAGTTCAAGTATATATTTATGGTTATTAAATATTACCATTTTAACAATTAATTCGTATAACCGAGAGGAGTGCAATTAATTGTTCAACAATAGTAAAAATATATAAATGTAATCGTGAGAGGCATTTATACATTTATGAGAAATAGAAATTGAAGAATAAGTATATTTACTGTATAATAAAAATATTAAGTAAAGTCAGGATCCCAACACCCTTTTTAATTATATTTGTGAAAAATAAAATATTTTCTATTGCTCTATTCATGCAGTTTTAGTTAGTTAATTTACAACTCAACTCTTTCAGATTTTCTCAAATAGTAATTAAAACAAGAAACCTCTGTAGAATAGATAAACCAATCTCTGTGGGTTCGACATCTTTCTATATTATTATTTGACAGAGTACGAGTATAATTTATACACACGCCAGACACTCGTCAAAGTCTTTGTGACTTTCTACTCATTTGTCGGAAATTAAAGTTTAAATGACTTTATACTCGTTTTGGAGATTAAAATCTTAGTCATTTTTACTCCAATTTATTATTCGACTTGAAGATTAAAAACTTCATCGTTTATTAAATTTGATTGTGTCACATATTACTCGGTTTGAAGAATAAAAACTTCATCGTTTATTAGATCTGGTATAAGATATTACTCGGTTTGAAGATTAAAAACTTCATCGTTTATCAATTCTGATTGTGTCAGATTGGTTTGAAGATTAAAAAATTCACCATTTATTCTAGCTCTGTCGTGATACAAATAACAGTTCATGTGGTTGACTCTACAAAGTAATAGGGGCAGTGAATGTGAATCTCCTTCTTGGAATAAGATAATATTCATCAAACGACAACCCTTAGTCACCGCAATCTAATGGAATTGCGAAAAGAAAGAATCGATCATTAAATAAAATGATGAATGTTTTGGTGATAAGTTCTAGTTACTCAAGAACTTATGGGGGAAGCTATTCTTACAGCTAACCGAATACTTAATCGAATTCCTCATAGCAAAAAGCAATCAATTCTAAATAAAAAATAGGAAGAAAGAAAGCCCAACTTAAAATATTTAAAGTGAGGGGGTGTTGGTTCAAGTTCCTAAACCAAAAGGGTAAAGATCGTACCAGAAAACGATTGATTGCGTTTTGATTGGATATGCAAGAAATAGTAAGGCATATCATTTTCTGGTTCATAAATCAGAAAATTTCGACATTAGTACGGTAATTGAATCAGATAATGCTGAATTCTTTGAGAATATTTATCCGTATAAAATAGAATATTAGTCGTCTAATGAAATATCTAAGCGAACTCAGGAAGAAGCAAAGGAAAATACGTTGAATTAGGAAAAATCAAGACGTAGTAAAACGTCAAAGGATGACTACTTACTTTGGACCGGATTTTCTGACATTCTTGTCGGAAAATGAGCCTCAAATGTTTAAAGAAACACTGTCTTCCTCGGAAGCACAATATTGGAAAGAGGCAGTCAATAGTGAGATAGAATCCATAAAAGTAATCATACTTGGGAATTGGTTGATGTTCCTTCGGGAAATAAACCTTTGGGTTCTAAGTAGAGAAAATTAAAGTTGATGGTAATATTGACAAATATAAGGCAAGATTGATTACCAAAGGATTAAGACAACGAAAAGGCCTTGATTACTTTGACACATACTCACCGGTAATGAGAATTACATCTATTCTGATGGTAATAATGTTAGCCACCGTGTATGGCCTTGAAATCCATCAGATGGACGTAAAGACAACCTTCTTAAATTGAGATTTGGAGGAAGAAGTTTATATGGAACAACCTGTGATTCCTGGAAAAGAAAGAAGATGTGTCGACTTGTTAAGTCACTTTACGGACTAAAACAAGCACCCAAAATAATGACATGTGAAATTTGACCAATTAATATTGTCATGTGGATGATATGTGAATAACGAGTAATAGAATAGGCACATGACATTTGAAATGTGGGAGAATTAGCTTATGCATGAAAAAAGCCAATATTAGACATGATGCTTAAATTCCCACAAATAGTGAAAATCAATATGGTAGTCGATAAACTCATTATTTGTTCAGTCTTAGTGAAGACTAGTTGAGTGAAATTACCAATTCGAAAATTGGTCACTTGCCTTTCTTGAAAGGTTGTTTCTTTCTTGTAAATTAATATTGTTTAGCTCGTTTATGAAAGGAAGTCACTTCGAAGGTTGCGAATTTTCATGAAAAGTATATTTTCATGTTTTGTATAAACATGACCGTTCATGAACACACGTATTAATACATTGGTCTATAATGAGGTGGACAAACAGATGAACATGACCAGAATCCATTGCAAGTTAGATTTGTTACATGAATGAAAGTGCTATAATATGCATATCATATAGATGTATGAATAAATATCATACAATTTCTTTAAAATGGCGGAGTAATTGCGAAATGTGCTTTATATTAAAATGTTGTGGCCATAATTTATGCTAATCATTTCAGCTGTTGTAATAATATACTATTGCTACATTAATTGTAGTCAATAATCTGATATGCAATCGAAAGTCGATGCGTATTAGTCTACGATATAAGAAAGTTTGCATTGAACTTTCATGACAATGAAACTAGTTTTGAAGTATTTGAAATGTACTCCAAATTATGCTTTGCACTATAATAAGTATCCCGCAATAATGGAGGGGTACAGTGATGCAAATTAGATCACTGGTTCAACCTTTCTAAACAGTCGGTGGAGGAGCGATGTCCTGGAAATCGTCCAACAAATGTACATTGACCGCTCTACAGTGGATGCTGAGTTTATAGCCTTAGACAAGGCCGGTGAAGAAGCTGAATGGCTCACGGAATTTCTTGGAAGATATTCTATTTTGGCCCAAACCTTTAGCACCTATATGTATACATTGTGATAGTCAAGCGGCAATAGGAAGAGAAGGGAGTGTTATGTATAAGGAAAAATCTCATTACATGCGGGGACAAAATACCATTAAACAACTAATCTCTAGTGGTGTTATCACAATTGACTATGTAAAGTCAAGAGAAAATGTGTTGGATCCACTTACAAAAGGCCTATCTAGAGAGGCAGTTGAAAGATCATGGAATGGAATTGAGCTAAGGCCTAGGACAAGTCATCATGGCGGTAAATCTACCTAGCAGACTGGAGATCCCAAGAGCTAGGTTCAAAGATATTAAACAAAGTTATGAATGTCGGTTCAACATTGTCCAATAACTCAACCCATTCTCGTGATGAAGACAATATTCAGAAATCAAAAGCATTAAGGCTTTTTGATGAGTTAATAAAGCTTAAAGCTTTTTAATGATTTGCTAAGTCTGGATGGATATGACCAGATAGTGTGTCTATAGGATTACACGTTTAGAAATCACCTATGTGAGTGTAAAGTGTAAGCCGCTTTAAGGGGAATGAAAGTAAAGGCCCATTCTCTAAGCACTCATAAAATCATGAGGTGTTCATGGTTGAAACGAACACAACAATGAGAACCAAAGACGGTTAAGGATTGATTGTGTGATTTATGGTTGTCTAGGTATACACCAAAGTTCGACGGTTCAAAGATATCAAATCTACCGATGACCAAGTATATCCGACCTAAGCTCACTACGGAAAGTTTAAAGGGAAACCTACTTCTCTAGATGCGATTAATCCTTAATTGCGAATCACACAGTATTTTCATGCATTATTTTCACATATATCCATTCCCCATTCATGTGAGGGTTGTTTCATTTTTATTAAAGGGTGTGAATGGGAAATGGAAGAGGCACCTCTGGGTGTGAATGGGAAATGGAAGAGGCACCTCTTAAATTGCACCTCTTCATCTCACCCTTTCATTGGGGTGTGAATGGAAAATGGAAGAGGCACCTCTTGGGTTGTACCTCTTCATCTCACCCTTTCATTGTCGATAAATAGATAGGCTTAGTGTTGGTTGATTTCCCAATGCACACACAAGTGTACGTGGTCGACAAGTAATATAGGAATTG
>ML355700.1:0-23261 GCA_005239505.1 Nicotiana paniculata | reverse complement strand
ATAAATAATCCTTTTTCAAAACGTCACTTCGATTGGAAAAACTCTTCTAACTCAACCTCGTAACAGGGTTTTGTGGAACATAAAAGAGGTGTGACATCAAGGTTGGTAACCCAAATTAATGGAGACGTCGTGGACTATAGTACATGAAAATCTGTGAATCATCCTGAATTTATTTTTTATTGCTCTAAAATGACAAAAAAATATGAGAAACATTCATAGTGAAGCCATAAATACTGTTCATTAGTTATTTTTTGATGGACCTGCAAAATTTTAGGAGATTCGACACTAGTCACCCAAATAAAAGCGGATGGCGTGGGGTATTCCACGCGAAAATCTTGGAATCATCCTAAATTCCACTTTATTTCCCTAAAAAACCAAAAAAAGGGAAACAGACATGGAGAAGTGATGGCTAATTTTCACTATGTCATTTTTATGGGTCAGCGAATTGTAGGAGATTTGGGGCTGGTTGCCCGAATTCATGCAGATGGCATGTAGTATAGCACAGGAAAATATGGGATCATCCTGATTTTTTATTTTATGACCCTAAAATCCCAATAAATGTGGAACGGCCATGGAAAAGCGATGACTATTTTTTATTAGGTCATTTTTCATCGGCCCGACAAACGTTTAGGTGATTTGGGGCCGATCACCCGAATTCATGCAAATGGCGTGGGCTATAATTATCATGAATTCATGTTTTATGGTCCTAAAATGCCACAAAATGAGGAACGATCATGGCTAATAGATGACTATTATTCATGAGGTCATTTTCGATGGACTCGCAAAATTTTAGGACATTCAGAACCGGATGTCAGAATTCTGTCACGATCCAATTTACCCCTCCGAAAGGTGTCGTGACGACACCTAGCCTTGTGGGGGTCTCCCGGAATACGTCTGTAGTCCTAATATAAATATGCAGTGCTGGGGGATCTCCCGAAATACGTTAAGTCCCAAACTAAATATGTAGCGCAATAATGACATGATAGGTATATCATTGAAGGGTATAGTTTAGATTAAAAACAATCAAGGAAAATAGGAATCTATCTAAACATGTCGCACAAAATTTCAGATAGACAGTCAAAACACATAGGCATGCTTTTCTAATCTAAACAAGGTAATTAAACATGGTAGTGCAGTTAAATCAAAGGAAAACAGTTTATGATTTAGAAGAAAATGGAATTTTTACAAAAAATAGCATGTGTACACACTCGTCACCTCACGTACACGACGTTCATACATCAAACAGTACCAAACATCCTAAGGACAAGTTCCCCCCCCCCCCCCCCCCCCCCCCCCCCCCCCACAAGGTTAGGCAAGCCACTTACCTCGACCGGATTAACTCAATCCGAAACCACGCTCTTGCCACGAGCATCCAACTCCTAATGGCCCAATCTAATAAAACCAATTGCATAATGTAAATAATATTACATGTAACTATTTTAGCTAATGAATTCGCAGCAAAGGCAAGAAAATAGGAAAAACGCCCAAAACGTCTGCACGGGCCCACGACTCAGAATCGGGTAAAGGTTACCATTTTAAGAAACCCATTCACTCACGATATTACTCGTTGAAAAATTATCTAAATCTGATGTCTAAAACTCGATCAAAACTCAGAAATTCGATTGGGGAGCTTTCCCCCCATTTCCCTACATTTTACACCCAATTCCCTTGATTAAATGAGGAAAACTACAATATATTAATGCAATAAAACAAAATTCGAGTAAGAAATCATTACCCACAAGATTCCTTTGAAAATTCCTCAAAAAATCGCCTTTTCACGAGCTCAAAATAAAAAATGGAGTGAAATTGAACTAACCCTCGATTTCAACCCTTTTTCTGCCCAGCGGTCTTCGCACCTGCGGCTCCGCACCTGCGGAAAATCCATCGCGGGTGTGGAATTCACTAAAAGGGATAGGTCCGCATCTGCAGAAATGCGGTCGCACCTGCGCGCATGCAGAGCTTAGTCCGCACCTGCGAGTCCTCAACCGCGCTTGCAAGCGTTCTGTGCATCTGTGGGCGTCGAAGATGCGGAACCTCCTCGCACTTGTGACCCCTGGACAAACTCCCAATTATCGCATGTGCGCTTCCATACCACATGTGTGACTCCTCACCTGCGGTTCCCACTCCGTAGGTGTAAAACACCAGACACTAGAAAAACTACAACAATGGCCTAGGTCTAAAAATTCATTCATTAAGCATCTGAAATACACTTGAGGTCCCCCGAGACCTTAAGAAAACATACCACCAATTCCTATAACACCATACGAACTTAGTCGAGCCTTCAAACCACATCGAACAACATAAAAAACATGAATTGAGCACGGATTCAAGCCTAAGGAACTTTGAATTTTCCAAATTCTATAAACAACGCTGAAACATAACAAACCTAGTCCGATGAATTCAAATTTAACACACAGGTCACAAATGACACTAGGAACCTACAACCACTTCTGAAATTCCATTCCGGTCTCGATATCAAACTTTCCACTGCTGACCAAAATCGCCAAAAGTCCAACTTTTTTCTATTCAAGCCTAATTCTACTACGGACCTCCAAAATACATTCCGGGTGCGCTCTTCGGTCCAAAATCACCCAATGGAGCTAACGGAATCAATGGAATTCCGTTTCGGAATCGTCTTCACACTATTCGGACTATGGTCCAAATTTTAAGACTTAAGCTCCCATTTAAGGAATAAGTGTCCCAAAACACTCCGAAACTCCCAAAAAATCATCCCAGCAAGTCACATAAATAGAAAGTAAATATGCAGAAAGTAGTTATTAGGGGATCGGGGCTCTAACTCTCAAAGCGACCGGTCGGGTCATTATATCCTCCCGCTCCTAAAATAATCATTTGTCCTCGAACGAGTATAAACACATACCTGAAGCTGTGTAAAGATGAGGGTAACAATTGCACATATCCTGCTCAGTCTCCCAAGTCACCTCCTCGACCGACTGACCCCTTCACTGGACCTTTACTGAAGCAATATTCTTTTACCTGAGCTTTCTGACATGCCTATCCAAAATAGCTACTGGCTCCTCAACATAATATAGTTCCTTGTTTAACTGGACTGAGATGAAATTAAATACATGAGTTGGATCAATGTGATACTTCCGGAGCATAAAGATGTGGGATACCAGATGAACTCTTGCTAGGCTGGGAGGTAAGGCAAGCTCATAAGCAATCTCCATAACGCGCCGCAATACCTCAAACGGACCAGTGAACCTCGGGCTCAGCTTGCCCTTTTTGCCGAATCTCATGATGCCCTTCATAGGCGATACTCGAAGAAAGACCTGCTCTCCAACCATAAATTCCAAATCACGAACCTTCCGATCCGCATAACTATTATGTCTTAACTGGGCTATGCGAAGTTTATCCTGAATAACTTTCACCTTATCCACGGCATCCTATACCAAAACTGTACCCAACAATCGGGCCTCGCCCGGCTCAAACCAATCCACTGGGGACCGACACCTCCTACAATAAAAAGCCTCATACAGTTCCATCTGAATGCTGGACTGGTAACTATTGTTGTAAAACTCTACAAGTGGAAAGAACTGGTCTCATGACCCTCCGAACTCCATCACAGAAGCACGGAGCATATCCTCAAGAATCTGAATCGTGCGCTCGGACTGCATGTCCGTCTGAGGGTTAAAGGTTATGCTCAACTCCACCCTAGTACCCATCTCCTCCTGTACGGCTCTCTAGAACTGTGATGTGAAATGTGTGCCTTTGTTTGAAATGATAGATACTAGGATACCATGAACGCGGACAATCTTTCTGATATAAATCTCAGTCAATCTCTTTGAAGAATAAGTAGTCAACACTGGGATGAAATAAGCTGACTTGGTCAACCGATCCACGATCACCCAAATAATATCGAACCTTCTCAAAGTCTATGGAAGTCCAACTACAAAGTCCATGGTGATCCCCTCCCACTTCCACTCTGGGATATCTAACCTATGAAGTAAGCCACCCGGTCTCTAATGCCCATATTTAACATGATGACAGTTGAGACACTTGGCTACAAACCTGACGATATCCTTCTTCATCCTCCTCCACCAATAGTGCTGTCTCAAATCCTGGTACATCTTCGCGGCACCCAGATGGATGGAATACCACAAGCTGTGAGCCTCCTCCAGAATCAACTATCGAAGCCCATCTACATTGGGAACACATATCCGGCCCTACATCCTCATCCCGCCATCCTCACTAATAGTCACATATCTAACATAACCTCGTCCAACCCTGTCCTGAAGAACTAGAAGATGGGGATCATCATACTGGCGCTCCCTGATACAGCCATAAAGAGAAGACCGAGAGACCAAACAAGCCAATACTCGGCTCGGCTCTGAAATATCCAATCTCACGAACTGACTGGCTACGACCTGAACATCCAAGGCTAAGGGCCTCTCGGATGCCGGAAGATATGCCAAATTCCCCCATCTCAGTCACTATTTTGGCCTTCACCGGGTGGTACAATATAGTGATATCATAGCCTTTAAGTAGATCCAACTACCTCTACTGACGCAAATTAAGGTCCTTTTGCTTGAACAAGTGCTGCAAACTCCGGTGATCAGTGTAGATCTCACAGTGAACCCCGTACAAATAATGACGCTAGATTTTCAAGGCATGAACAATAGCTGCTAACTCAAGATCATGGACATGATAATTCTTCTCATACACCTTCAACTGTCTAGACGCGTAGGCAATCACCCTACCGCCTGCATCAACACCTCTCCAAGGCCAATCCTCGAGGCATCACAATAGACAGTGTAAGATCCTGAACCTATAGGCAATACTAATATTGAGGCTTTAGTCAAAGATGTCTTGAGCTTCTGAAAGATTTCCTCACACTCCTCGGTCCACCTGAATGGAGCACCCTTCTGGGTCAGCCTGGTCATAGGTGCTGAAATATATGAAAACCCCTCTACAAAGCGACGGTAGTATATCGCCAAACCAAGTAAACTGCGGATCTCCGTAGCTGATGATGGTCTAGGCCAACTCTGCACTACCTCCACCTTATTCTGATTTACCTTGATCCCATCACAAGACACTACGTGGACCAAAAATGCCACTGAATCAAGCCAGAATTCACACTTATAAAACTTTGCATATAACCTCTTCTCTCTCAAAGTCTGAAGCACGGTCCTCAGGTGCTGCTCATGATCTTCCCGAGACCTGGAATATACCAGAATGTCGTCAATAAACACAATGATGAAAGAATCGAGATAAGGTCGTAACACACTGTGCATCAAATGCATAAAGGCTGTTGGGCAATTGGTCAATCCAAATGACATGACAAGAAACTCATAATGACCATATCTGGTCCTCAAAGTAGACTTCGGGATATCCGAATCCCGGATCTTCAACTGATGATAGCCAGAATGCAAGTCAATCTTGGAAAACACCCTAGCACCCTATAACTGATCAAATAAATCATCGATGTAAAGCAAGGGATACCTATTATTCATTGTAACCTTGTTCAACTGCCGATAGTCAATACACATACACATAGAACCATCATTTTTCTTCACAAACAAGATCGGAGCACCCCAAGGTGATACACTGAGCCTAATGAAACCTTTATCAAGCAACTCCTGCAACTGCTACTTTAACTCCTTTAACTCAGGAGGAGCCATACGATAAGGAGGAATAGATATGGGCTGAGTGCCCGGCAACAAATACATGACAAAATAAACATCTCTATCGGGCGACATGCCGGAAGATCAGTTGGAAACACATCAGGGAAGTCCCTCACTACTGAAACTGACTCAACTATAGGGGTATCAATACTGATATGTCTCTCATAGGCCAAATACGCATCACACCCCTTCTCAACCATTCGATGAGCCCTAAGAAATGAAATGACCCTGCATGGAGTATACTCTAAGGTACCTCTCCACTCTAATCGTGGTAAGCCTAGCATAGAGAGCATCACGTCTTAGCGTGCCAATCAAGAATAGCATAATGACGCGACAATCAATCCATGCTCAAAATAACATCAAGATCTACCATACTGAGTAATAACAAATCAGCTCTGGTCACAAAACCACTAAGAGTAATCAAACACGATCGATATACGTGGTCCATAGCAAGAGAATCTCCCACGGGAGTAGATACATAAACATGGGAACTCAAATAATCTCGAGATACCCCCAAATGTGGAGAAAAATAAGAAGACACATATGAATACGTAGAGCCTAAGTCAAATAATATTGATGCATCCCTATGACAGACATGGACAATACCTGTGATGACTGAATTTGAAGCAACGGCCTCTGAAAGGGCTTGAATGGCATAGTACCTGGCCTGGCCTACCCCTCTAGGGCCACCCCGACCTCCACCTCGAGCTGCATGAGTAGGTGGAGCGGCAGCTGGGGCTGGAAGAATGGCCGGAGGACCCGGTGGAGCATGTGGGGGCTGATAAGTCTATGGAGGTGCACCCCTCCTAGCTCTGGGTCAATCCCTAACCATGTGACGAGTATCACGACACTAAAAAAACCATCGGAGGACGCGTTTGGCTAAGACATACTCGGACCTGACCTGCTGGACTGGCCGGTAATAGCACCTCGAGGAGAAGCCACACTACATACTGGCGGTGCGTAATAAGGCTCCTGAGGTCTAGGTGGAGCTGGAACATTGTTGGCTGCTGGAAGAGCTGAATGAACAGGGCGACTCACTAAACCCCTACCATGGCGTGCTGCTGGTGCATGAGCTCCTGAATAATTACCAGTCTCTCGAGACCTCTCGGCCTCTCTCTTCTCCCTGTCCCAGAAAAACATGCCCTCAAATCTCCTGGCAATACTCACGGCCTGCTGATAAGTAATATCCATCTCTAACTCCCTGGCCATACTGGTCTGAATACTAGGGTGGAGCCTCTCAATGAAGCGACGAACCCTCTCTCTGACAGTAGCAAGCAAGGATGGTGCATGTCGAGATAACTCACTGAAACAAACTGCATACTCCGACATAGTCATAGCACCATGGGGCAGCAGTTCAAACTCTGCACGCCAAGCATCCCTGAGGCTCTGAGGGACATACTCACACAAGAACATATCTGAAAACTGAGTCCAAGTGAGTGAGGCTGCCTCATCCGGACTACTCATCTCATAGGCACACCACCACTGATATGTCGCTCCCCTCAGCTGGAGAGCGGTGAAGGAAACCCCACTCGTCTCCACAATACCCATAGTGCGGAGAATACGATGAAACTCCTCAAGAAAGCCCACCTGGTCGGCGGAAAGTAGGTGGATGGTACTTCTTGTACCTCTCAAGCTGAGCTGCTCTGCCTCAGAAGCAGCTACCCTAGTCTCATGCTGAACTGAAGCCACTAGGTCCATAGGAATAAACTCTAGGTCCTGATCAACCTAGACCATCTGCTCAGGGGTGCGGGCTGCGGGAGTTTGTGCCCCTCCCCCGACCTGGGATGTGGTAGGAGCTATCGTAATCATCCCATCTTGAGCCAAAGTGTTGAACATGCTCATGAACTGAGCCAAAGTCTCCTGGAGCCGGGTGCCGGCTCTCCAACTGAAGTTGCTGGGGGATCCTCTATCGCTGCTCTTATAGGTGCACGGGTTGCTCCGCGTGGTCATCCTCTACCCTAACCCCGGCCTCTGGCGGCTCTAGAAGGAGGCTCGGTTTACTGATCGTCGGTCCTCCCAGTACGGGTCCTCACCATCTCTGAGAAAGAATATAATAGAAATTTTAGAAATTTTTGATGTCAATAACTCGCACGATAAGGGAATCAAAGAATTATGATTGTTCTTAACAGTTACATAATCTCCCGAAGATAGGTACAGATTTCTCCGTACCGCTCTGCGAGACTTTAATAAATCGGCTTGTGACACGCGACTCATATGAACTAGAGCTCTGATACCAACTTGTCACGACCCAATTTACCCCTCCGAAAGGTTTCGTGAAGGCACCTGATCTTTATGACTAAGCCCAAAATCACCCAATGAAGCTAACGGAATCGACGAAATTCCATTCCGGAACCGTCTTCACACGGTTCCGAATACGGTCCAAATTCTAAGACTTAAGCTCTCATTTATGGACTAAGTGTCCCAAAACACTCCAAAACTCCCACCCGGCATGTTACAAAAATAGAAAGTATATATGGGCAGAGTAGTTATTAGCGGATCGGGGATCTAACTCTCAAAACGACCAACCGGGTCGTTACAAATTCATACAGATGGCATGGGTATAACACACAAAAATATGGGAATCAACCTGAATTCTTGTTTAATGACCCTAAAACGCCAAAAAATGAGGGACATGCATGGAAAAACAATGACTATTGTTCATTAGGTCATTTTTATGCTGACACAACATTGTAGGAGATTAGGGGCCGTCGCACGAATTCATGAAGATGGCGTGGGCTATAGAACACACGACAATCTGAGAATCATCCTGCATTCTTATTTTACAGACCTCAAACACCAAAAAAGAGGAACAATCACGGTGAAATCGATTATTATTGTTCATTAGGTCATATTTTATGGGCCAACAATATTTTAGAAGATTTGAGACGGTTGCCCGAATTTATGCAGATGGCGTGGGCTAAAGCACCCGAAAATGTGTGAATCGTCGTAAGTTCGTGTTTTACGGCCCTAAAACGCCAAAAATTAAGAAACAACCATGGAGAAGTGATAGCTATTGTTCATTTGTTTTTTTATGGACCCGCATAATTTTAGGAAATTTGGGGTCGGTCGCCAGAATTCATGCAAATGGCATGGGCTATAGCACATGAGAATCTGAGAATCGTCCTGAATTACTATTTTATGGCCCTGAAATATCAAAAATGGGGAACGATCATGGTGAAGCAATGACTATTATTCATTAGTTTTTTTTTTATGGGCCTGAATATGTTTAGAAAATTCAGGTCGGCCGCCCGAATTCATGTAGATGGCATGGGATATAACATATGAAAATCTGGGAGTCCTCCCGAATTCCTGTTTTCGGCCCTAAAATGCTAAAAACGAGGAACAACCATGGCGAAGTACTTATTAATTTTCATTAGGTAATTTTTACGGACCCGAAAAATAATAGAAGATTCGAGATCGGACACCTGAATTCATGTAGATGGCGTGCGCTATAATATACGAAAATCTTGGAATCATCCTGAATTCCTATTTTATGACCCTAAAATACCAAAAACGAGGAACAATAATGGAAAAACATTTACAATTGTTCATTAAGTCATTTTTGATAGGTCCAAAACATATTAGGTGATTCAGGGTTGGTCGCTCGAATTCACGAAGATGGCGTGGGCACGAAAATCTAAGAACCATCCTAAATTCCCATTTATAGCCCTAAAACACCAAAAATGAGGAATGATAATGGAGAAGTGATGACTATGGTTCAATAGGTTGTTTTTTATGGCCCCTAACATTTCAGGAGATTCAGGGCCCGCTACCTGAATTCATGCAGATGGCGTGAACTCTAACAGACGAAAATCTGGGAATCATCCTGAATTCTTATTTTGCATCCCTACAACACCAAAATATGAGGAACAGTCATGGAAAAGCGATGGCTATTATTTATTATGTTATTCTTGACGGGCCCGCAAAATTTATAAGATTCGGGGCCGGTCACCTTAAGTCATGCAGATGACGTGAGTTATAATATACGAAAATCTGGGAATCATCTTGAATTCCTATTTTATGGGCCTTAAATTCCAAAAAAATGAGGAAGGAACATGGAAAAGCAATGACTATTATTCATTAGGTCATTTTTTTTGAACCGCCAAAATTTTAGGAAATTTGGAGCTAGTCGCCTGAATAAATGCAGATGGCATGGCCTATAACACGCGCAAATATGGGAATTGTCCTGAATTCCTTTTTTATGGCCCTGAAATGCCTAAACACAAGGAACCTCTATGGAGAAGTAAAGATTGTTGCTCATTAGGTCATTATTTATAGGCCCACAAAATTTTAGGAGGTCCGCAGTTAGTCGATCGCCCGAATTTATGAGCATGGCATGGGCTATATCACACAAAAATCTTGGAATCATCATGAATTCCTATTTTATAGTCCTAAAACCCCAGAAATGAGGAATGTCCATGGCGAAAGATGACTATTACTAATTAAGTTATTTTTATGGGCCTGTAAAATTTTGGGAGATTCGGGGTCGATCGACCGAATTAATGCATATGACGTGGGTTATAGCACAGGAAAATTTAGGAATAGTCCTTAATTACTGTTTATGGCCATAAAATACCAAAAAAATAGGAATAACAATGGAGAAGCGACGATTATTGATCATGAGGTAGTTTTTGATGAACCTGCAAAGTTTTAGGAGATTCTGGGCCGGATAGCTGAATTCATGTAGATGGCGTAGGCCTTATAACACGATATTTTTGGAATCATTCTGAATTGTTGTTTTATACTCTAAAATTCCAAAAAAAGAGTAACGGTCACGACAAAGCGATGAATATTTTTCATTAGTTCATTTTTATGGGCCCACAAAAATTTTGGAGATTCAGGGCCGGTCGCCCGAATTCATGAAGATGGTGTGGGCTATAGCATACGAAAATCTGGAAATCGTCCTGAACTCCTATTTCATGGCCCTAAAATACAAAAACATGAGGAACGGCCATGGAGAAGCGATGACTATTGTTCATGAGGTCGGTTTTGATGGACCGACAAAATTGTAGGAGTTCGAGGCCGTACGACTGAATTCATGTAGAAGGCATACGCTATAACACACGAAAATCAGGGAATAATCCTAAATTCCTATTTTATGACCCTAAAATTCCAAAAATGAGGAACAGTCAAGAAAAAGCGATGACTATTGTTCATTAGGTCATTTTTTATGGGCTTGCAAAATTTAGGTTCTTCAGGGCTGGTCGCTTGAATTAATAAAGATGGCATGGGCTATAGCACACAAAAATCTGAGAATCGTCCTGGATTCCTATTTTGTGGTCCTAAAACACAAAAAATGAGGAACCGTTGTGGTGAACGAATGACTATTGTTCATTAGGTTATTTTTATTGGCCCACAAAATTTTAGTAGATTCGAGGCCGATTGCCCGAATTCATGTAGATGACGTGGTCTATTGCACACGAAAATATGGAAATCGCCCTAAATTTATTTTTTATTGCCGTAAAATGCCATGATTTTCTATGGGCCGGCAAAATTGTAGGAGATTTAGGGTCGGTGGCCCGTATTTATGCAGATGGTATGGGCTATAGAACACGAAAATTTGTGAATCTTCCCGAATCTCTGTTTTACGTACTTGAAAAGCTAAAAATTAAGGATCGACCATGGAGAAGTGATGCGTGGCTAGAATTCATGATTTTAAGCATTATATACCTTGCATTTTATGAGCTTTAATGATAAAATACACGTCGTATGTGCCTAATGGGGTTTATTATATGTGTAGGTGAATTGGAAATGGAAACGGGGCTAAACGGATGCAAATACGTCGGAAAATACGCGAAAGNTTTTGACGGGTTTTAAGTGTTTCCAAGTTAAAATAGAAGTCTTTTACACGTTTAGGGTTCATCCTAAACATATAAATAGACCCAAAAACATCACATGGAGGGGGCTTGGGACGGAGGAACACACCACGTTGAAAGAGGATTCTACTTAGTTTTTCTTCTCTTCTTTTAGTTTTATAGTTTATTAGTTGTAGAGTTTTGGGTGCTACATGAACGTTGTAGTTGAAGCTTGAATTATTCTTATTGTTTTATCTTAATTGGTTTGTTTATTCAATCTTGCGCTTAATTATTTAATTGCTTGATCACCAATTGAATACTATCTACGAATCTAGGGTTGAACTCGGGAGAGGGAATTCTAGATTGCATATAAGATTGGGTAGAGCAAGATCTTAACCCTTCAGGGGAGCGGATTTGCGGTTAGGATAGGAATATACCTAATCGCCTTGCTTGGTTATTATACGGGAATTATTAAATGCGTTCTTGTTAATCCTGATTCCATAGGAATATAGGCGTTAGGTTAGCTTGAATAGGCGGTTGTACTTCGGGAGAAGGCTACGAGCAATATTAACCTCGTCAATCAATAAACCTGATTTGAAGATTTAGGTCGAAAACTCAACGTGATTGTTTGCCAACCCATAACTCTAGAATATCAAATTACATTGAATTCGTCTTTAAGTTAGTTGTCTCTTTAATCTCTTAATTTACTATTTTAGATTAATTTTAGTTAAATATTTGTTTGAGTTTAGTTTAGTTGATAGTTAATCACAAGTCCCTGTGGGTACGATATCTGGACTTAAAATCCTATATTACTTGTCGACCACGTACACTTGCGTGTGCATTGGGAAATCAACCAACAAGAAGCTATGACTATTTTTCATTATGTCATTTTTATGGGCCCACAATGTTCTAGGAGATTTAGGGCCTGTCACCTAAATTCATGCAGATGATATTGATACTCAATTTTGTCCTCATATTTTATAAAGTATTTAATACTTTCAAATATCATTTTGCATTAGTACCCAGTTTAGAAGAGTCATAAAGTATTTCTATAATTGTTCATAATTTTTATAGCTTTAAAATTAATTTCTTCATTTAAATTGTTCAAATATTTATTAATTATCCTCTCAAATTAATTTGTGATGACTTAATCATCCAAATTTATTATCCACACCTACATATATGTTTTATATTAGTTTACTTCACTTCATAAATTTACATTCATATTTTTGAGCTATTTACACAATTTTTGCAATAATAACATATATTCTATACATAATTATGCCAAAATAGCATTTTTTTTAAATATTTTTATAATGTTGAGCTATTAGTTTCAAGCATTTTAGTGCATAGATTAAGGGTGGCATGTGGGCCGGTTAGGCCCGGGCCCGGCCAGGGCCCGCCAACCCAAATGGGTAATGGGCCTAAACGGGTCTAACCGTTTAGGACCGGGACCAGGTGGAGGTGGGCTTCCAGGTGAGCTGGTCCGTTGAAAAAGGCCTGCTAGACCAGGACTGGCTGCTAAGTGGGCCAGTTCGATCGGTCCTAAATGGGGCCAACAACTATTTTAAAAATAAAAAAAATATAAATTCAATTTTTTTTCTAGCCATTATTGAAGTTTAAAAAAATGGCTGTTTGACCTGCAAAAATATCCGTTGTTTATTTCTAAAATAGCCATTTAACANCCCCCCCCCAACTTTTTTTTAACCCCGAAATTTTTATAATTATACTTCTTTCCTATTTTTAACCATAAATATCCCCTCAGTCTTTCATTTTTCTGACAAAATTATCAATCTCGCTCAATCTCTCTCTAATTTTCTTCTATAATTGCTTACATTATTGTTACAATTTTTGAAAATTTGTGAAGTTGATGAATTGAAGTATTCAAATCTTCAACGATATTTAATTTTCAACAAGTTGTTCGTCAATTCGGTAAACTCGTTCTAATTCTTAAGTTTTAATATTATAGTTTTATTTGTTTTACTTTGTATATTATAATTAGGAGAAATGGCCTCGTGGCCACTTAAACTTGTACCAGATTTTAAAGCTGATATACAAACTTACATATGATGATACACTAACTAGTCATGTTGCTGAAGTTAACCCAAATGATAATAATCCAAATGATGCCCCGTCTGACCATCTTATTACTACCCCTACTTTTTCTAGACAACCTTCTAAACGGAGCTAACCATCTCTTGTTTGTCCATTTTTGAGTCAACTAAGAGAAAAAAAATAGGGCTAAATTTAAAACTTGTGGCAAAGAGTTAGCCTTTAAATTTGTTTGAAGTCGCAAGGGGGGGATGAAAGTTGCGGCCAAGGGGACAAGTGTACCTAGTCAGATTGACCCTAGTACCCTATAATTTTCCTTCTAACCCTCACTTTGTGCATTATATTAGAAATTTTTTAATCCTACTTATAAAGGATGACCTCGCACAACCGTAAAGAGCGATATTTACAAATATAAACATGAATATGAACAATATTTGCGCTATTTATTTACTCATATAGATTGTCGTGTTGCTATTACTACTGATATTGGTAGAAATGGTAATGAATATGATTATCTTACTGTTACCAGTCATTGATTGATGAGGATTGGATAATGTAAAAGCGCATTATTGCTTATAGATTAATTAATTCACGTCACACAGGACATTTTATTGCTACCACGATTACGGATATTTGTAGATATTTTTGCACTAGTGATAACTTTATACCAGTTTCAATGGATAATGCTTCTAGTAACACTAATTCTATAGCCTTGCTTACTACTACACTAAATCCTTCATTTAGTAACATTTTTCATGTTAGATGTATTTGTCATATTTACCATTTAATTGTGTGGAGCCACCGTCGTACTCATAGCTAGCGGTTTGAAACGAGAAGGGCTGTTCAAGGAAATAAAGAATAGCAGGAAGGCTTTGACCATACCTTCTTCTCATAGGTGAAGCAAATCAAACCTATTTCTCGAAGAAGTAGAGGGGTTATTTCGGTAAAGGCCCCGAAGTCCCACGGGTATCATAGAATTACGTTAGGTACTATGATGAAGGCCTTACATTTTGGCTCTGTAGGGCTACCCTATGGTATGGGCTGTTATCTCAATGTCAGAAAGACCGGATTCGAATATCCCCATTCTGCAAATCGAACATGGTAAAAAAGAAAAAGGAGTGTGATTCTTTTATTCCTAATATTTTTCATCTCTTTCTTTTTCTATTTTCTCCGGATCTACTTACTTTCTCGCTTAGATTTTAAATGTTGAAATTGAAAAAGTTAAAATGGCTCTTAACTAGCTTTTTTATTCTAACCGTAGAAGTTGACTTAGAGAATATTTGAAAAGATGTGATGAATTTGGACTAAAAGAAAGAAAGGTTCCTAAACCTTGTCCAACTAGATGGAATTATATGTATGAAAGTTTAGTTGTTGTATATGAATATAAAAACCCCATAAATTCAACGTTTAATGCTCATGTAAGTGATGATGATAAGCACCTTACAAATGCGGATTTGACTAATGTTAAAATGCTTGTAGATTTTTTTAGAAAAAATTCATATTGCTACAAATTAATTTTTTGGGCAATATTATCCTACTATTTCTAATTGTTTAGTTTATATTGCTGAATTTGAAAATTTGTTTCGTCATTTTGCAGAGAGTGGGGTAATTTATCAACTTGCTATTGATTCTATGAGAAATAAGTTTAAAAAGTATTTTTTCCGTATTCCCCCTATTTATGATGTTGCTTCCTTGTTAAATCATACTATGAAATTAGGAGGTCCTTAATTTTGGTATGAACTTGCTTATAATGGATTAACACTTGAATATGAGGAGTTTTCTACGCTTCCGGAAGCAATAACCTCAATTGAAATAAATGCTCAAACTATTTATAGTGTTTATCAAACTGTATTAGATTATGCTAGACCAAATGTTCCAACTCCTGCTTCTTCTAGTTCTCAATCATCTAAAAGAACTGCGGGAGTAAGAACACTTAGCGTTTGGGCGGGGTTCAGGGGTTCTCAAGGTTCTAGTACTAGTAATTGTTCACAACTAAATGAGCTTGATTTTATTTGTCACAGGGAATTGAGAAAGTGAATCCCGTCGGCTCCTTTAATATTTTGGAATGGTGGAAGGACAAAGAAAAACACTTTCCGATTCTTTCAAGGATGGCTCGAGACATTTTAACTATTCAAGCTTCAACAGTGGCATCGGAGAGCGCTTTCAGTCAAGCAAGACTTCAACTCGGTGATTATAGAGCGTCTATGAGGGAGATCTTGAAAAAATCAGTACTTTTCAGAGATTGGATCCCTTCGGAACGAAGAAATTTTGGACTTGCTGAATCACAACCAGAGGTAGACGAAGCTTAAGAAGAAATGCTAGCTGAACTTGCGGAGGATACTGCTTCGCCCAGAAGCGGTGATGACCAAGCTTCTTTTCCGCCACCACCAACGGAAATTCCTCCGAACCTTAAAGGATTTATGAAAT
This sequence comes from Nicotiana paniculata, assembly GCA_005239505.1. NCBI lineage: Eukaryota > Viridiplantae > Streptophyta > Magnoliopsida > Solanales > Solanaceae > Nicotiana > Nicotiana paniculata. The sequence goes on along the minus strand of ML355700.1, from coordinate 7,345 downwards.
TTGTAAGAGATACCATGTAAATTAATATGTAACTTGTATTATGGCACATCTTGATTAGTTTATTTTTCTTCTCAATGGTGGTATTAGCACCTTGTTGTGATCATTCCATTGGGGGGAGGAAGACTAAGAAAGATATTTCCATGTTTTGTTAATAATAAAATACAATTATAATGCATTGCTTTAAATATCTTTTTACAATATTTTTGTGTTTAAAATTATTAGACGAATTATGCTTAATGTTTTAGTTTGTTAGATTAATTTGAAGTATTATTAATTTATTATGCAATAATAACTGCATGTTTGAACTTAGCTATATATATATAGTATAGTATAGTATAGTATATATATATATATATATATATATAATCGATATAATTTACAAGAAATTGCCTTAGATAAAAATTTAAAAAAAATAGGCCCAGTCCACTTACCCACTTAGGCCCAGGATTGGCCCACTTAGACCGGGACCATTAGTTAGTGGTCCCGGTCTTGGGCCGGTTCTCACAAAAAAGCCCACGAAGCCTGGGACCACTTAGGATCGGCTCACAAAGCCCATTTAGGCTCGGGCCCGACCCACATTACACCCCTAGCATAGATATATTTTTATTATTTTTTAATAAATTTTGTGCATTTAAACTATGGCCCAATTTTTTTGAGCTAATTTCGGACCCAAAACCTAGCCCAATAACCCTAAGCCCAAACCAGACAACCCTTTAATGAGCCCGGTCAGTACCCATTTAAATGACCCACCCCACTCTTTCCCTCTATCTACGAGATCAATGACCCACAAACCATCTCCCATCTTTAATTAACACACCCAAACCCTACACCATTTTCCTTGAGACGCTGCCCCCAAACACTCCCTATCTTATTCTTCTCCTCTCAAACCCTAGAAGCCGCGCCCCTTATTATCTCCAACTCCGACCATAATATGGAATATCTCCATGATTTCCCTTCCATATATGCCCTATCTCCTCATTACTTACATGGTTATAGTATCACCTAGTACTCACCTATTTTTGGCAAGTACCTGGGCTTGAATCGATACAATGGTCTCCAAATCATTAAGATCCATACGGTGTTTCGTATATATATATTCACTACCAGGCTATATGGGCCCGATTCAGTGAGATCTTTGACTGACAGTGTTCTCCTTCCCGAACTAGGATTTACCCGATTTTTCTCCTAAATTGATTCTGGGTTTATTTTTCATGCTTTTCTTTCCTTGTTTGTGTTTGATTAACTAATTTTCCTTTTTTGTTTGTTCAATTTTTACTACTATATAAACCCCCTTCCCCGTTCCCCTTCTTACTCTTAATGACTATTACTTAGCTACTATTACTACCACTATTTTCTCACTCTTTCTCATTCTACTTCGATTTGGGCCGGATGAAAGCCAAGGCCACCAGAACATGTTCATTAGCCTCCTCCAGTGCAAGCACTTTGAGGCTCTTGCGAACTCTGAGGCATTGGAGATTTGGGGTTTCATTGTTCTCCTGAAATCGCTACTATTCATATGATTTTGAGTTTCTCATTCTTTGTTTGCTTTGTTTGCAACTGGTTAGTACTTTATACTCTCGCAATTCTACTTCCTTCTGTTTGTTTTAGTACTGCTCTGTACTGATTTTAACTCGTGTATGGTTAGCTAAGTTGATTCATGATGCCTGCCTGACTTGTAATTAAAAACGTGATTGGCGTCAATTTCACCTTGTCTTGATTTCTTTAATTAAAATCTATAAGAAACTAGGTTCTTGCTCAGAATTGCCTAAATGTCTCTCTATTGAATCTTTTATGCACAATTTGCTATTTCTCTAAAAATCATGTAACGACATTGTCTAAATGCTTAGCCTAATATGATTTCTTGACATTACTAGACTTAATGCATACCCGTTATAGGTGTCCAACTTGATTTATTGCTCCCCTTCATATTTAAGTAAAACTAGTTATTTAAGGTCTGTTTCTTATCATGAATACATGACCTAGATTCTCCTAGGGAACTAATTGTCATGAGGCCAATTCTCTCTCTGTGAATTGTCGTGACGACACCTAGTCCCTACGACTAGGTAAGCCTAACACTTTGCGGAAAATAAAATGAAAGCATGAACATTAATAGCTATCAATAACAATAATCTAAATAAGCAATTGAATGCCGCTCGACATATACAATTATCAACTTCCGAGATGTACAAAACAATCCCAAAACCCGGAACACCGTAAGTCACAAGCTACTAAGAATTCTTAATTGTTCTATACATCATTTTCTACAGAAAGAGGGCAAAAATGAACATAAGGTGATAGAGGGGGACTCTAAGGATCTGCGGGCACCAGAAGATGTACCTTGAAGTCTCCAACAGCAGCGGCTGCAACTACGAGCGAGGATGGTAAGAAGAACCTGGAGCTATACATGAAAAACATGTGCAGGAAAGGGCATGCGTACACCATAACGATACCCAGTAAGTGCCACGCCTAACCTCAGTCGAGTAGTTACGAAGTCAAGTCAGGGCATATATATATATATATATAGTAAAGCAAGCAGAATGAAATTTCGCATTAAAAATAAAGACTAAAATTTAACGAGTAAGAAATCATAGAAGAGAACACCTTAGTACATAGATATACAACATGGGATCTCCCAAGATACCGTCTCGTAGTCCCAAACATAATTGTGCAAGGGGATCTCCCGTAATACCATTTCGTAGTCCAAAGTAAATATCCAAGACATGGGCATCTCCTGGAATACCGTTCTGTAGTCCCAAAGTGAATATGCAGAACAGGGGGATCTCCTGGAATACCGTTCCATAGTCCCAAAGTAAATATACAGCCTACACAATATAATTCAATAATTACAATACGGAATCCTACAATTCAACCTAAGCACAAGCTAAGGAACAACAGGTAAATTCACTATACATGTTGGATGTAGTTAAGATAAACAGTTAAGGCCTCCATATTCAGCACCCCCACCACCTCCCCAAGTTGTTCCAGTGATGCCTCAGTTCAGCGCCATGCCAGAGCGTTCCTACTGCCCTCCAGCTATTCAGAGTTCACCCAGTTCTATTCATAAAGGATCCTCCAGTCCCCACTTCAGCGCTATGACAGAGAGTACACATCGCTCTCCAGCTATTCAAGGTTCTTCTTCAAGGCAGCAGGCTATGATACCTGGAGGTTGTTATGAGTGTAGGGATCCAGGTCATATGAAGAGGTTTTGTCCCAGGCTTCGGGGCAAAGCAGTGCAACAGGGTTATCAGCTTATGGGTCCAGCACCAGCAGGCCGACCACCTAGAAGGGGAGGACAGGGCGGCAGGGGTCATCCTAGAGGTGGAGACCAGTCAGGGGAAGGTTAGTCAGCTCCTTTCATTCTGGCAGAGCTCATTCTTCCGGTGCTCCAGCTAGATTCTATGTTATTCCAGACAGATAAGATGCAGTGGCCTCAAATGCCATGATTACAAGTATTATTTCAGTATATGGGACAGAAGAATCAGTGTTATTTGATCCAGGATCCACCTATTCATATGTTTCAGCATTATTTGCTCATTTTCTGGATGTTCCTCATAAGTCCTTGGGTTCTCCTATATATGTGTCCACTCTTGTGTGCAATTCTGTGGTGGTAGACCGAATCTATCAGTCTTGTGTGGTCACCTTCTGTTGGTTCGATACACGAGCGAACCTTTTATTGCTCGACATGGTTGATTTTGAGGTTATTATAGGCATGGATTGGCTATCTCCTTATCATGCCATTCTAGATTCCCATGCCAAGACAGTTACTTTAGCCATGCCCGAGTCACCTAGGCTGGAGTGGAGAGGTTCCTCAGTTAGTGCAGCCAGCCGGGTTGTTTCATTCCTGAAGGCTCGACATATGGTCGAGAAGGGTTGTCTGGCCTATCTTGCTTATGTGCAGGACACCACCGCCGAGTCTCCGAAGATTGATTCAGTGCCAATGGTTCAAGAGTTTGCTGATGTATTTCCTTCAGACCTTCCAGGCATGCCTCCGGATCGTGATATTGATTTCTGCTTTGATTTAGCTCCAGGCACCCAGCCTATATCTATTCCTCTGTACCGTATGGTCCGAAAGAGTTGAAGGATTTGAAGGAGCAGCTTGAGGAGTTGTTGGATAAGGGGTTCATCAGACCGAGTGTATCGCCGTGGGGTCCTCTAGCTCTATTCGTGAAGAAGAAGGATGGGTCAATGCGGATGTGTATTGATTACCACCAGTTGAACAAGGTCACCATTAAGAACAAGTATCCTTTGATGCGCATCGATGATTTGTTTGACCAGTTGCAGGCTGCTCGGGTGTTTTTTAGGATTGATTTGAGATCGGGATATTATCAGTTGAAGATTCAAGCCTCAGATGTTCCGAAGACTACTTTTCGTACGAGATATGGCCATTATGAGTTCCTAGTGATGTCCTTTGGTTTGACTAATGCCCCAGCAGCCTTTATGGACTTGATTAACAGGATGTTCAGGCCGCATATTGATTCCTTTGTCATTGTCTTCATTGATGACATTTTGATTTACTCACGTAGCCTAGGGGAGCACGAGCAACATTTGAAAGTTGTGCTCCAAACTTTGCAAGAACATAAGCTATATGCTATGTTCTCCAAGTGTGAGTTCTCGTTGGATTCCGTGGAATTCTTGGGGCATGTGGTATCCGGAGAGGGTATCAAGGTTGATCCGGAGAAGATTGAGGCAGTTCAGAGTTGGTCGCGTCCTACTTCAGCTGCAGAGATCAGGAGCTTTTTGTGCCTAGCAGGCTATTATCGCTGATTTGTGAAGGGGTTCTCTTTTATTGCAGCTCCATTGACTATATTGACTCAAAAGAATGCCTCGTTCCAATAGTCCGGTGAGTGTGAGGCGAGCTTTCAGAAGATCAAGGAAGTATTGACCTCAGCACCAGTTCTGGTATTGCCTTCCAGTTCTGGGATATATATAGTGTATTGTGACACTTCACGCGTTGGTTTGGGATGTGTGTTGATGCAGGAAAAGAGAGTTATTGCTTATGTTTCGCGCCATATGAAGGTTAAGAAGAATTACCATGTGCACGATTTAGAGTTGGCGGCGATTGTTCATGATCTTAAGATTTGGAGGCACTACGTGTATGGGTTGTCCTGTGAGGTTTATACAGACCACCGCAGCTTGCAACACTTGTCCAAGCAGAGGGATCTTAATTTGAGGCAGCGCAAATGGCTTGAGTTGTTGAAGGATTATGATATCACCATTCTTTATCATCGGGTAAGGCAAATGTGGTAGCAGATGCCTTGATCAGGAAGGCAGAGAGTATGGGTAGCTTGGCTTATATTGCAGCAGATGAAAGACCTCTAACCTTGGACATTCAGTCCTTGGCTAATCGCCTGGTGAGGTTAAACCTTTCAGAGCCTCACGAGTTTTAGCACATGTGGTTGCTCATTCTTTGTTATTGGGAGAGATCAAGGCTCGGCATTTTGGTGATCCGTACTTGGCAGAGGTACGGGAGACGGTGGTTTAAAGGAGGTTACTATTGGCGAGGATTGTGTTCTGAGACTTCAGGGCCGTTTATGTGTTAATAATGGTGATGGCCTGAGAGGGATGATTCTAGAGAAGGCACACAGTTCTCGGTATTTTGTTCATCCTGGTGCTACGAAGATGTATCGCGATTTGAAGCAACATTACTGGTGGAGGCAGATGAAGAGGGATATTGTGGAGTATGTGGCTAGGTGTCTTAATTGACAACAGGTTAATTATGAGCATCGGATGCAAGGAGGCCTACTTCAACAGATGCCCATTCCTGAGTGGAAGTAGGAATGCATCACTATGGACTTCGTGGTTGGGTTGCCTCGGACCTTGCGAAAAGTTGACGCGGTTTGGGTCATTGTGGATAGATTGACCAAATCAGCGCATTTCATTCCAGTGGCTACTACATATAATTCTGAGAGGTTGGCCCAGATCTAAATTCGGGAGATAGTCCGGTTGCACGGTGTTTCGGTGTCCATTATATCAGATTGAGGTCTGATGACGCTCAACTATGTCTAATAAAAGACTAAACGGGCGTTGCAAATATAATCCGGAGTATTATGCCCAGAGTCGATCCCACAGGGAATTTACGTATCAATCAAGTCTTTAGAATACGCAACTTTTACTCAATCAATTCTCTCAAGACTTTTTAATATAAATTGGTGATGTTTTACTAATTCTACTGACAATAATAATAACTAGCAATTACTAACAATGTGTTGTAAACAATTATCATAAAGGTCTAAGGTTATGGTTTCCCTCGTTGGTGAACTTACTTCTCGGATACTTCATATATCTTGATTAGTTGTCTCTATCAATCACGAACACTCTATCTACCATAAATCTCTCTCAAGTAATTATGATAATTTACTAGACGCACTCTCTCAAGTTACGCTAGCNAGAACGTAGTTGAACAAATAGAGATTAATCAACCAATCAAAACTATATTAATATCGCAATAAGTTTATCCCCCAACGGATTCTACCAAAACCCTAGATTAAGAAACTTAGCTACTCATATTCATAAGAATCAGTTCTAAAATAACTTGCATAATTGAACTACAAAATAATAAGTAAAAACTATGAAAATCAATGTTTGCTTCACTGAGTAGTAATCCACAGGTTTTTTCTTCACTTCAATGGCTTCCCTCTCTTAGAATTTCCCTTCAAGTTGTGTTTTTGGGGTCTATTTTTATGTTTAGGACAAGCCCTAAACGAGTAGGAGACTTCTATTCCAACCGGGAAACACTTAAACTCTTCAAAACTCGGAATGGACTGGACATCGGGACCCAGGCGTTTGGGCTCAAACGCCACCTTAAAGCCAGGGCAGGCCTGGCTTTAGGGCCCAAACGCCCCCCTAACACCAGGGTCAGCCTGGCTTTAGGGGCCAAATGGCCCACTAACTCTAGGGACAACCTGGCTTTAGGGGCCAAACGCCCGGCTAACGCCCGAGTATTTCCTTTTCGACTCTTAAGCGTAATTTTGATGTATTTGCATCCATTTAGCACGGTTTCCATCTCCGATGCACCTACATATGAAATAAACTCCCTTATACATATAAAAAGTGTATTTTTATCATTAACGCACATAAATGTAAGGCATATAACTTTTTAAACCATGAATTCTATCCACGCATCAATACCCCACACTTAAACATTTGCTCGTCCTCGAGCAATCAAACTATTCTCATGTACACAACTTATTAAGCAAATCCCTTAACATGTTATACCAAGAATTTTTAAAACAATTCAATCACAGAGGTGTGACATCCTCGCCTCAATAGTTGACTCACATAAACCATGCTTTATTCACAATCCACTCACTACTCTAACATAGAGGTCAACAACATTACCTTTCCT